>JAHHUM010002307.1:1756385-1833885 GCA_036173005.1 Crenichthys baileyi
GGGATGCAGCACATCACTGGACATGTCATGTTTTGTCACAATTTCAACCTGGTCCTAGGTATGCATGTCTTGATGAGTGCAACTAGAAGTCACCACAACTATTTTCAACACAAAATAGTTTTCTAGAAGCTATGAACCACGGCTTTCACTTTTTCCTCCCACGCCCACCACCACCACCGCTAAATAGAATGCCTGGGGTTCTTATTGAGCTATAACATGCATTAGAACAGCAGCCGGTTTTTTTTTTTGTTTTTTTTTTTTTATTATTAAAAAAATACAAAACAAGAACAGGAACAGCAGCCATTTGAACTCACAGCTTCATTTGGTCTCAGAGTAACTTGTTTATGTGCAATTTGGAGGTGTATGTGCTTCTTCCCAGCCAGGGGCCTCTTTACTAAGTTTAGAAAAATAGATGTTATTACTCAATCATATTTTTGGCAAACATCTTCTATTTTATCAAATTTAAGGAAGCAAAGCATTTATTTACACTCTGCTTCCTCCCACAGTGTGGCACTTATAAACCACAGCTGTCTTCCCAGCGTCATAGTCACATATAACGGCACGTCGGCTGAAGTCCGGGCGGTACAGGACATGAAGCCTGGAGATGAAGTGAGGAAAAGACATGCCTGCCATTAGAGGGGGTTGGATCCTGTTCTAGTTTTGGTTTAAGTGTGTGGAAGATGAAGAAGTGCTTGCTCTAATAAAGACATATAGTTTCTGAACTGCATTGCAGACTTATATTGAATGAAGCATGTGGATCAATTGAAAAGCTGCCAAGAATGCCCAATGATCATGATGATTTTACACTTTTACTTGTAAGATTTTACTTGTAATTCTTGTACGATTTGTCAAACAATGACAATCAGTAAAATCTTTGATTGACATTTAGCTCAGTAATTTGCTTATCTGTCCATTTTTCAACAAGTAAGAGTAGAAGATGTCTGGCTAAAGATCAGGAGAATATTCAGAGAGTACAATGGTTAGTTGGGATTCCCTCATGAGGGAAATGTGTGTGTGGTACATTTCTAGGTTCTCATCAGCTACATAGACCTCCTTTATCCAACAGATGATCGTAATAACAGGCTGAGAGAGTGCTATTACTTCACCTGTGACTGCTTGGAATGCAAAACCAAGTCCAAAGTAAGACCCAAAGAAAAGTAAATGCAAAATAAAATTTCAGCTCCCTCCACATTTGTTGGCACCCCTGGTAGCGATGTGTTAAAATCCTTAAAATACATTTACAAACCTGTAATGCTATATTATTCTCTCTAACAACTTTGCTGCATACTTTAAAAATCTTACTACTATTACCACGCTTCTTATGGTTCATTGTGTTAAAATAAACATGGACTTGTCACAGTTCCAGCTGATTTAAACCTCTTAATTACTAGGGATGTACATGTTCTCTTGTCTTACCCATTTTGAAGAGTTAGTAACAAAATTAGGCCTCTGCGCCTTGTGTTGATACTTGGTTAAAACAGGAAGTTAAAGATTAGTAAGCAGAAGCTCTAGACACTCCAACTAAAAAAAAAATAAATATATATTAGAAAAATGTTAAATGTTAATGTTTAATTTATTTTATAAGACTAGTTAGGGGTGCTAACAATGTGGAGGGCGCTGTAAAATGATGTCTTTTGTGCCTTGTTAATTATATGAAGTTTTTCTGGCATGTTTCATCTTCTTTCTTTATTCATAGGATAAGGCAAAGCTGAAAGTTCGTAAGCAGAGAGACCCAATCGAGCCACATGTGGTCAACAACATGATCCGCTACGCCAGGAACACTGTCAGGGAATTCCGGGCCTTTAAGCATGTCAAAAATATCTTGAAGTGCTAAATAACAGTATTATCTTTTAAGTTTTAAAAGTCATTTTTAATCTTGTGCATCTTAAGACTTACTGCCTGATTCATTATCTTATCTCCTTGATGATATTTACAAAGTACTGATTCACATTTGCTTTTGAAATGGGAACGAAACAGAAACTCTTAAAGTCTATGAAGCATCAGCTCAGCTTTTGTAAATGCATCCTTGACTCGGTAGCACCTCCTAGTGAGCTGCTGGAGATGTGTGAGCAGAGCTTGGAGAAAATGGGAGCTGTCTTTGATGACTCCAATGTCTACATGCTCCACATGATGTACCAGGCCATGGGGGTTTGCATTTACATGCAGGATGCAGATGGAGCTATCAGATACGGCGAGAAGATCCTCAAACCTTACAGGTACCAAGGAACAAAAAACACACACTGTGACGCTGATCAGATACTACAGATTGTAGTATGCAGATTAGTACAGTTTTGTTTAACCTATATTGTCGTCTTATTTAAAAATTTAAATGACAGTAAATTAATTCTACAAATTAAAAATAAAGCATTTACCTCGAGGGTTCCTTTTTTCATGTTCAACAGCATACATTGTCTAGGAAAAGTATGCATACCTTTTGAACTTTTTTACATTTTGTTGCATTGCAACCTCAAACCTTCGTGTATCTCATCGGGATTCTATGTGATAGAACAACACAAACTGGCTGAAGGAAAAAGACGCATAGTTTTAAAACATTTTACAATTTAAAATGCAAAAAGTGTAGCATAGATTTATTTTTAATCCCCATTGTTTGTTGAATAACATTTAGCCTGTACCAGCTATGCACATCTGTAGGCTGAAATTTTGGAAAATCATGTATATTGTACCATTCACTTCTCAGCTACTTTGTGTTGATCTACTAAATCAAATCCAAATAAAAAAAACCTTGAACTTGTTGTCTTACTCTAATAAATGTGGAAAAATTTTTACGCATATGAATACTTTTGAAGGGCACTGTAAAGCAGTTAGTTTTTAACTGTTTTTACTCTTTACTTCTTTTGTGTATTCTGTTTATTTGAGCACTCAAAATGTAAGTAGAATAATATAAGTAGGCTTTTAAGGTGGTTGGAGGAGGGGTGTTATTAGAATATTCTTTATTATAAAAATGGTTTAAAAAATGATTCTGTACCTCTTATTTTGACCTGATTTTATGTATAAGAAAAAATTTGCATGCACATATAGTTCTAAGTTTAATCAAAACGTTTAGATGAACGTAGAATATTTAAAACCCAAATTTAGGGATTTTTGTTTTAATGTATATTTTTCCAGTATAATTATTTCCAGTTGTTATTGAATAATTTCTGTAAACTTTGTGTACATGGTCTCTCTAATGCAGTAAGCTGTATCCGCCCTACTCGTTGAATGTGTCCTCCATGTATCTGAAGATGGGAAGAATCTACATGACAATACAGAGGCACTCAGAGGGCATCAGTGCTCTCAAGAAGGTGGCTTGCTAAGCTTTTATATCAACTGTATACACTGTAATGGCGTGTGTGTGTGTTGTTTTCTTTTAATAGGAGAATGAATTAAATGGTAAATGCAATGTTTGCACAAAGCAATGTTAAGTTTCACAGGGTACTTTCATTTAGATTTAATCATCTGTAATCTTTTTAGTTTACTCGATTTGAAATTTGTTTGAATTAATGTAGATTGAACAAAATTTTTGGTTGCAAAGTATTGTACATGAAACACTTTGTAAAATGTTCTAATTTTGTCAGCAAATGTGAGCTTTTTCCATAAAGGTCTGCATCTAGCTTCAGAATCTCCACTAGAAACCTCTCTGCCAGGGAAGATTAGGTTTCATTGGCTAGGTTTCTTACTCGCCTCGCCTCCCATGTGACTAAAAGTAGATTTAATTGGATTTTTTTCTACCTTCACTATTTTTATCTCATTTTTATTTATAATAAGTTTATACGAGTATTTGTACAGTTTATGCCTACTTGTTTGACTGGAGAAAGAGGATTGTTGTAGTCAAAACAAAAGGTTTGGGAAATCAACCCAACAGTGGGTGACCCTGCAGAGCTTAAATATCACATGCTTTATATAGGCCAACATCTCTGGGGAAATGATGTGAATTACTTTAAATACATGATAAATTAACTATGCTTTTTTTATTGAACAGGCAATGGCTGTAATGGAGGTGGCTCATGGAAAGAATCACCCTTTCCTCAGAGACTTGCGTAAAGAGATTGGACAAAAGTGAAGACAACTTTGTGACTGGTTTGGTCCCAGATTTTTCTTTGCTCATGAAAAAAGACATATTTTTTTATTTTCAAAACAATGGAAAATTTTTAAAGTTTAAATTTTGTTTCATGCAGCTATTCAAAGTGTAGTATTGAGCCATTTTAAGGATCTTAAGGAGTGAAATTGTTTTTAAGACACTGATTTTAGAGTGAAACTGTTTACAAATGTGTTTAATATTAAAGCCCTTCAACCACAAGGGGGTCTTCCAAGTTGCACTGTCAGTCCAAGTCAGTTGAGACTTTTAATCAGTAGTGGTTTTTCATTTTAGCTACGCTGGCAATTTCCCATGGACACATTAGAAGGGGAGGCACACATGCGGCATGTTTAATTATAATGCACATTGTTTTATTTGCAAATGGGTTGAGGGTGAATATCTGTGGATGCAGGGCTTCAGAGATGTGTGTGGGACACAACTGCTGTTAGAGTTGGGGGCAAAAGGGGGCACTCGCCCTGGGTGGCAATCATGCATGAACCACCACAGCTTCTTATGATCAGAAGATTTAAGGCAACACATATTGCAACTTTTTGCAATATGTTTTCTTTTTCATTTTATGTTAATTTTACTGTTTAAATTGTTTTCTTGTAACTTTCCAAGAAACATTTATTCTGAGTTTGTAATGTATAGTTTTGGGTAATTTGTCTTTGTTTTTAGTTTAACACCACTAGCATGATATATTTATGTTTTACATTTGCAATTTGACCATTTTAAGCAAAACTCTGTTTATGTAGAATTGATGTTATCAGCTCAAAATAAGTGCAGACATTCTGTAGATCTGAGGATGTTTGGCACAACCTGAAATGTGGTGTTCAATGTGAGGTGAGTTTCCAGATGAAACACTTTTTAAAAAAAATCTTAATTTCTTTAAAACAGAGTATTAATCTGTGATGAAAAATGGTTTAAACATCAATATCAGTAGGTCAAAGTAGTAAATACTCAAGTAATAAGTAACATTTAATAAAGGGGTTTCAATCACTGCCATGGCCACAACTGAATAAAATGAAGCACCCAGGCTTCTCCAGATACTCGGAAAGAATGGATCACTTCCAGAAGCTTAGTGAAATTAAGTGTGGTACCTTGATAAGATGCCACCTCCTCAGTCAGTCCATCTGTAAAATTTCCTCACTACCACAGAAATCACCTCTTGTCAGCAGAGTCAGTTGATACACACCTCCAAACCCTATTCAGATTAGACTAGCTTAAGAACAGTGTTCACAAAGCTTTGTGGAATGGGTTTCCATGGCTAAGCAGCGGCATCCAAACCCTTCATCCCCATGTGCAATACAAAGCATACAATGCAGTGTTGTAAAGGATGCTGTTACTGGCGCACTGGAGACACGTTCTCAAAGAGAAAAATCACGCTTCCGTGACAATCCAGGAGAATGCTTTTTACTGAATGTAAAGTTATGCTGCAGGGTTGTTTTTCAAATAAAATGCCAAACTAACATATCCACTAAATATGACATACATGTAATATGCTATTACAGCAATTGGATTTAATTTACACTTCTTGACATTTTTGAGATGTTTTATTTAACTTTCACCTGTTAATATCAAGCCCTGTACATGGTTAAAAGCCCAAGTTTAAAAGTCTCAGCATTTCTTTCTGCTAAGTAGGAATTAGGTTGTTAATAAATCAGAGAATCTCTAAAACTCACATAATCTTACAAAGCAACAGTTTAATTCAAACCTCAGTCTTAAAGAAAATAAGGCTTTTATTGCATAATAAGCAAGTACAACAGCTTCATACATGTCTGGGGGTGAGAAAACAAAACTGAATGCACTCAAAATGCATATACAAAAAAATATGTACATATAATTTGAAGCATACTTTGGAGTTTTTTGCCAAAACAAAAGAGAACGGAAGGTGGAGCAAAAATTAAATATAAAAACAAACTGTGGAATGCCGCGTGGAAAATACTGTTGAATAGCAAAGGAGTGCAACAAAAACCCTTGAATGCCATAATTTTATAAAGCTTATACATATCTGAGAACATATACTAAAATATATACACAGAAATGTAAAAATGCATGCATAGTTTATGTTTCTGTATTTTAAGCTTACCAAGTTAATAAAAGGAAACTATATAAAACATTTTGACATGACCGTTATGTAGAGAGTAATGGTGGACATGGTTGGCTTAGTTACAATTCAGAAAAACAGAAACAGATGGGTTAAAGGTATATTTTAGGGTTTTATTAGTTTTATTTTTTTAGTGCTTTCTTTCTCTTGGCAAGATGTTTCACGCCTCTTATTCTTTTCAGAAGCTACTAATTAAATATCAATTTATATATTTGTTTTTTGAACAAATCAATAAATTCCATTACAGTAAGGCACTGATATAAAACCATCAATTATCTTTTATTTAAGCACTATAAAGTTTTGAAATGTATTAAAAAACAAATATATTATTTCTGAAATGTACTTGTGTTTGTATAAGCTTAGTACAAAATGTCTTAACTGGCAAATCTCCACATGAAAACTGAAGAGGTCTCAGGTAAATTCCACAAAAGGTAGAATAAAAAAAGGTTAAGATGAGTTAGGAACAGTATGCCTGACAGTGAGTGGCAAAATGAAGGTGACCACAGTCTTCATAGAAATAAATAAAAACATTTATTACAATGTTGAAATCAATATTTGCTGCATTAATTAGTATTATGTTAAAAACATAAAAATTGATGCTCAATTTGGCAAACGAGTAAAAACGTAGTTTAGAGTAGTAACACTGCTGCCACCTACTGTTCATGCAGTATATTGCAAGTTCTAACACTGGCTTTTAAAATCATTAAAAAACTTGTAGCAGGTAGGAAATCTCCCACATTCACACTGGCAGCAACAAGCTGCCGGTTCACCTGACCTGCATGGAGACAATACATTTACATGTATGTTCAACAGAAAAACAACAGATTCAAGATGCAACAGAAATAAAGAGCTAAATCTGAAAACGATATGGAGAAGTGGTTAATTCTTTTTACACTTTTTGACAGGAGTTTCCAAAATCCACTCAAATGTACACAAACTGCTTAGCAGAAAGCTGAGTCTGTTTCTTCTCCTCAAAAGCCTTCTGGATCTAACCTGGAAGTACCGTTCTCATTATCTAGTGGCATCATGCCACTTCCTGTAAGACTGGACATTGTGAGGTCCAGCTCAGATGAGGCGGGAGTTCTTAAGGAACTGGATGAGAACCTGGTAGACAAACTTGTACTGGGAGATGGTCTGCACCATCAGCATCCTCTGCTGCCTCAGCTCTGACAACATGGTGGGAACTTCCACTGGCTAGAAGGAAACAAAGAGGAAGAAGATAGAAAAAAGATACATAAGAGGCACATTCATTCTCCTGATGTTCCTCTTGTATTTTACACGTTTCTTTGGTGATTCATACACCACAAGTTAGTTCTGAAAACTAGATGATTTCTTGTTATTTCCACCAATCTGACACTAGTGCACTGACTCCAACTTAGTTACTTCCATCATCTACACACCTCATTGTGCTCGAGGCAGCTGATCATGAGCTCAGCAAGGATCACCACACCAGTACGACCCACACCTGCACTGCAATGCACCACGACTGGTGGATTAAGGCTCTTTGAGGTATCCAGCATGGAGTTGGTGTGCCTCCTCACAGATTGAATTTGTTCTAAGTAGGCTGAAAAAAATAGATAAGAAAGGAGTTCTTCTGGTGGGGGGCTTCTTCAGACATTGATTAGTAAAAGAACTGATTATAAGACTACTCACAGAGAAATCCAGGAACATATTCAGGACAACCCTGCTCAGGCCAGTCTGTGTATTGCAGGTGCCAAACCGTCCTCTCTTGGCCCGACAGCAGGTGTTTGACCTTCAGCCCCGTGGTGGCGTAGCAGTTGTACTCTGTGCGAAACTTGGTGGTCACCTTGAACTTGCCATAGGTGGCCGAGTTATGTTTGGAGCCCAGTTTGGGCCAGTAGCGGTGACTCTTGGACCTGCCACCCTCCTGGGTAGAAGATTGATATAGTTATGGGTGAAGAGAAAAACTGTAATTACTGGGAAAGTGGCAAGAATGAAGCCATTGTTGAAAGAAATCTATAACTAGTGCTGATAGCTGATTTACCAGGGAAGTAGGACAGTGGTCCCCAGGGTCCACTGTCCTGCATGTTTTAGATGTGTCCCAACTCCAGCACAACTGATTCAAATGATTGTATTACCTCCTTAGCATGCCTCCAAATGCTACAGAAGCCTGTTAATCGCCCATTCATTTAAGCCAGGTGTGCAGCAGCAGGGAGACGTCTAAAGCATGCAAGACAGTGGGCCCTGAGGATCAGTGTTGGTGACCTCTGATGTAGGGGACACTGCAAATGTGGAAGAAGGTTTTCTAGTAAGAAGAGCCCATAATTTAATTATTTTACCTTCATGAAAAATGCTATGTGTCTAAGTTAATGGGAAGATGGATGAAACTTAATACTTGACTGACTTAAGACTTGACTGGGCATGAAGGAACGACTCAATACGACCTCAAGAGTTTAGATCAAAGCATAGTTATTTGTTAAAATGGTCCAGTCAAAGTCTGGACTTAAATCTAATCTAGAATCTGTCAAGACTTGAAAATAAATGTTCACAGCTGCTCTCCATTCAATGTGACTGACTATCTTAAGCCATTTTTCAACGAGAAATAGGCAAAACAAGTTGCATAGGTGGGAAAATCAAACATAAAGACATTTGAAGTTGTAATTGCAACATGTAGTTTTACAAACGATTGTCTCAGTTGAGCTAAATAGAAATGCACGCCACACTTTTTAATATGTAAAAATGTTTCTCCTTTTCCTTCTATTTCATAATTGTGAATTATTCTGAGTTGGTCTATCACATAAAACCCCCAACAGAATATATTGAAGATTGTGGTTATGTGGCAACATGTAAAAAACTTCAAGGGAGGTGGATACACCTTGAAATGCTTTTACCTCCTCTGCAGTAACCATTGCGATGACGTTGACACCCTGTTCCCAAATCATCTGCCAGAAGTCTCCACAGGTGTTGGCCAGTGGACCCTGCGTGGCAATGTAGTGCCACTCCTCCCCTCTAATCATAGCCTGTTCACAACAACAAACACAGCCAATTAGTGGCCATTAGTACTCATACATTTCAGTGTCTTTACTTAAACTCACTTCTTAAGGTCAGACTTAATTTAGATCAGAATAAATTTTACACCTTAAATTGCCAGATCATGTGAAAAATACTGACAGTTATCTCACCCACCACTAGAGAGCAGTAGAAGGAGATTTAAATTTTAATTTTTTTCCTTTATCATATGCTCTTGGTAATTCTTTTAATGATGATAAAAAGGCACAAAACTTAATCTTGATAAAATTCCAAAGTGTAAAACCGTTACATAATAAGCACATCTCAGCTGATTCTTCAGGCAATCTCGTGATTATAGCCAGAATACATAAGGCCTTTAAAGTAGAGCAAGTACTTTTTACTGGTAGAGAAGTGAGAGGGTTACACAGGTGCTTCACTCATAGGTTCACAGCAAACCTCAATTAGGCATATTTGAATAAAATCTTAACTATTGTGAACTACAACTCGCTATCCACGCTGTTTGTAACTTGCCGTTAAGCTAAGATGCTTGGAGTTTAGACTACATACTTTAGTAATTCCAAGAACTTGGAGAGATTCGAGTCCTGAAAGCTATTCATTGGCTGCTTTATTGACTTCCTCCAAACCAATTGCTAACAGATTAGAGATGACCACAACAGTTCATTAAGTTTATTCTCTGTTTTTATTTAGGTTGTATGACATGAGAGCTGCAAAGTGGCTTGAGACTTTGTTCAAAAAGTTACACAGACTGTGTTAAATGTGTATTTTTTCCCCAATCAAAAATCTTTATGGTGTAGACTTTTTTTTATAAATTTGATAACAATAAAAAACTAAAATGTACCTAAATTTAAAAAAAAAACAATTAAAACGTGAAACAAAGGTCAGTGAATCTGTCTTGGGTGAATCTAATGGAAGACGGCTCATATCAAAAGCATACATTTTTTAAAAAGTTGTGGAAAGACCTTGAATGATCTCAAGGACCTCAATGTCTGATTAGCAGATATGTATTAGTGGAACCTTTTCCTCAATAAATATTTAACCAAGCACTTGTTGTCTGTTTAAGCTGGTTAATTTGTTTCCACATTAAGAATGGAAAAATAACAAAATAGTAAACTTTAGGCTAAACTGTAGAAAATTTTGTGCACACTAACAAAAAGGATTCCTGTCAGATGGGGCCAAATATAGTTGTGTCATATAAAGATAGATGCTGTAATCTTCATTAAAACCTTTTTACCCCATTGCCCCCTGGTTCTCTGAACGCACCTTGATATGGGAGGCATTTATGTAGCCCGTGTTGTTCTCTTTGTTGGGTACCAGCTCGACCCGATTCTCCTCATACGGGACGACGTCGCGGAAACGATTGCGCTCTGCGTTCTCGGGCAAAGTTGCTGTGGTGAGAAGGCAGTCGAGCCTCTTCTTGGGCAGCTGCTCATATTCTGTGAAAACCCGGTCCTCCTCCAGCTTCAGCTCTAAGGTTTCACACTGAGGGTGAAATGGAAGAGGTTAGGAATTACTCTTTTACATACCATCTATAACAAGATTCTGTTAAGTCCCAGGCATTTCTGAATGAGACCTTTGGTATCGGGAGAACACGAAACATTTAAACTTCACTACCACAACTAAAAGTAATGCAGAAGTCTTTCATTATTAAGGCAGTATGTGTTTATTAGGCTAGGCATGTCTGGGAGAGCAGAATTTCTTTTTTTCTTGCTTGCACCCTCCCAGGTCACATTCTTTACATAGCAGCCAGCCCAGAGACGATAAGCTGCACCGTGCCATGCGTTCCACAGCCAACTTAGGGGGTTGCCCCTGTTAGCCTGGCAACAGCCTGGGATAAAAACTGTGTTTTACTGCCCTCAAAATCAAAAACGGGTTAAACAGACTAACCGGGATTTTAAATTTTTGATTTTTGGTCAACAGAAATTTGGCAAAAAAGTGTAAAAAATGCCTCAAATTTAGCTTAAAGTGCTGACTCAGTTTGATGTCAGTCAAGTTTTTTTTTTTTTCTAAAGCCCATTTTCTGTGATTTGGTTTCAGAAAGAAGATACAAACTTCTTGCTTCACAGCTCTGTAATTAAGCACAGTACATTCTCCTGAGAAATAGCAGGAATAAAACAAGATTATAATTCTCTGACAATGTCTGCCAAGTAGTAGAACATCCTGTTGAAGTATACTCAGCATGGAGGACATTATTCTAACTTTTCAACATGCAGAATAGTGTTAAAGATATTTCACCCTTTCGTCCGAAGTCGACTTGGCACCTTCCTCCGCTTGATTCTGGGCGACTGGCATCCTCACCACGTACAGACCGTTGAGCGCCGCCATCATCAGCGGCCTCCTCATGGAGTCCACGGACATCTTCTGCCTTTCCAGGGTCTTCAAGAGAGAGGAAAATCCTGGTGTCATGGCTGCTGGCAGCAAATGCCAGTGGACTGTGTGCACACATGCGCACGAACAGAACTAGGCGTGAAAATATTTACGAATGTGAGTGGATCAAATCTTGCTACACCTGTCATGTCTCCTGTTTTCTTTTGTCCATATCTTTACCTACCCAATTTTAAATTTCTCTTCTCCTTTTTTTATATACCTACCTCTGCAGCTTCCTTTCCTACAAAGAGCTCATCTACATTTGTCAAACGGACTCTTTTTCTTGCAGCCAAACTCTGCATAACATTGCACAGTCCCTCCTTCCACTAAGGATTACTTCGCCTAATCTGCGATGCTATTAAACCACCAAGACAGCCCCGCCTCCTTCATCCTCTGTGGGACAGTCAAAACAACAGCTTGAGGGTTCGAGGGTCGGGGGGCGGTTGCCTCTGCACATCAGATAAGCCCGCATGTGGATAAACGGATGAGCAGCTTTGGAATTTAAATTTCAAACAAAACCTGGATCCAGGTCAGCTGTACAGAGAAAGGTTTGTTACTAACAGGCGAAAAAATCCATACCAAGACTGCTGTTTCAACCGCACGAGAACGCCCAACTTGAGGAATAATCTGAGGGATTTGTGCGGGCATTTGGCTGCCGATGGGGATTCAAAGGCCAGTGCTGCCTTGTTATGTGCTAAAACCCAGATTACTGTTAATCAGAAGCTGTGAAACCAGCAAGTAAACAACAGATGATAACATTTAAAACTGTATCAGCATGGGTTCGTATGTCCAATAAAGGATGATTTTCTGCCTGAATAACAAATACTTAAGAGCTGTATTGCCCAGGTCAGACTTTTTTTTCAGACATTTACAAATTATTAGCATTTTCATGGAGGATTCGGGACATTAAAGCACAGCTCTAACCTAACTGATACCATCAGTTAACCCCTAAAAAGTGCAACTGAGGAAGAAAGAACATAACTCAATTATGTTTCTTTGGGATCAACCCAGAACTTAATCATAAAAAGCAAAATGTGAAAACATTCTCACCCTTTGAGCAATCTCCCTCTCCACTATACTGTCTTCCAAAGAGAACATCTCAGACACCGGCCTCTCTTTTACCGGCTCCTTCCTCACCCTCTCCTTCACGCTGGTCAGGTCTGGTTCTGAAATGGATGGACCTAACACCGCTCCATTTATCCCATTCTGATCCCCTCTGGTCAGTGTCCCACCGGCACCACCCCCAGCCACAGAGCCGCCAACACTTTGTGTCTGGGTTAGGTCCATAGGTCCTTGATTGCAGTGTGGTGATTGATCATGGTTATGGTGGAGAGTGGCGCTGTGACCGGGAGCACGGATCTGAGCATTGACAGTAGTTCGTGGAGGGCCCGGGTAGTCTGGAGGGGGTTTGTTAGGCAGTTTAGCCAGAGCAGCCTGGAGCTGAGCACTGATACTGATGTCCTCGTTGAGGCCTGGGATCTGAACATCCAGTTCAGGCCTCTCCTCCTCCTCCTCCTCCTCCTCTTCACTCTCACTGCTGTGTATGAGCATGGTGGCATTGGAAAGAGTCTTTTGATGCTGGTAAGCCACTGTTGTAGGTGGCGCTACTGAAGCCTCAGGTGCATTCTGGACAGATTTCTGCATGGTAAGCTCCTTTGACTGGTGGGGTGGTGGCTGTGGTTGTGGCTGAGGTTGGGGCTGAGGCTGGGATGGCATCACATGCTCTCTGAGAGTATTCCTCCGATGAAGGGCCGTGTTCACCCCCTTCATCACTAAGCCCTCAATTCCACCTCCCCTCATGCTGCTGATGAACTCCATGCTATGCCTCTTGTCCAGGGTGGACCGATGCTTAGCGCCTGCAGTTAAAGGTTCACTAACCTCCTGCAAAGACTGGTGTACCACGGCCGAGCTGTCTGGCTGGAAGGTCTTCACCGACAGCTGCACCATGCGGGTGACCAGTTCTGGGCTGCTGCCCCCGATGCAGCGATGCCGGTGGCTGGCAAGATCCGGCGTGCTAGTCGCCGGCCGGAAAGAGCTGGAAGGATAAGGTGGTGGAGGGCGTGACATGTGGTTTCTTAACATATTAGCAGTAGTTGTATAATTTCCCATGTTGGCTCCTTGTTTGGTGTTTGCAAGCTCCGGTGTGCTAACAGTATGGGAGATGGAGCCTCCGACATCTCCACTGCTGTCTCCGACTCCATTAATGCAGGGTGAATGACATGGACCCTGGCTGCTGGCAGGGCCTCCTGAATGGTGCCCATGGGACACTGGCTTACTGTAACTAATCTGTAATAACGTTAAAGAGGAAAAACCAAAAATGTTTATTTTTACCAGAAGGTGAAGAAAAAAAGTTAAAAATCAGGAATTCAGCTCTACCTGTGGAGTGTAAGGTCCAGGGCCAGGGCCCGGGCCATGATAGGGACCCCTCTCTCTCATTTCTGGCTGGCTGTACACCAGAGCCTCTGGCTTGCGATAAGCACAGGCATTACTAATGTTCAAACTGCGAAGTGACTGGCTGTGGAAATCATGGTGAGCGGGGACCATCCTCCGCTTCTGCCGCATGACTGCATCATATTCAGGTGTGGGCCTGTACGACGGAGCGATGATGGCACTGTGGCGGTGGCTGGGGATGTAGTCAGGGCGCATGAGCTCGCTGCTCGGGATGCTGAGGTTGGACGACATGGGCGAAGCGGGGATGAACGTCTGGGAACGATTTAGGGAGCTCAAACTGGGGCTGCTGTACATGCTTCCATTGGGCACGGTCCCATTTCTGAAAGTAACATCCAGACTGGTCTCCGACTTGTAGTAAGGATCTTCATGGAAGATGCTGTCTGTAAGACAGAAAAGACAATTGTCAGATAATAAGCAAGGAAACCTTCTATATATTTAAAAAAATGCTTTTGGGGCAAAAAGATAAAATAAATGTATGGTGCCTTACAAAAACACTCATACACCTGTGCAATTAAATGAGATTTCTGTGATAGATCAGATGGTTATACATAATTTGAAGTGGAAACAAAATTACACATGAACTTTTTTAAAATTTTTTAAATTAAAATCTGTAAAGGCTGGCATGAATTTGTAATCTGCCCCCTTTTCACCTTTTTTGGGAGGACATGCAAGACACTATCTGTCGTGAAAAACTAACACTTCACCCTGAAACACAATCCCAACTTGTTGTCCGATCTACACATTAGGAAAACAAAAAAAGCATACCCAATATGTTACATCAAGGTCATACACTTCAAAGGCAATTCTATCAATTACAGCATAACTTTGTATGCAAAGTTCTTGATTTGAAAAAAACAATAAAACAAATTAAAATAAAATCTTTTAGTCTGATTTTATGTCAAACGGTGTATATGCAATGTATGTAAACATCTGGCTTCAACTGCATACAACCTAAATGAAACAAGCAGGAGCTAAATGCTCTTGGTAATTAAAAAACATGATAGTATACTTTTGATTGAAAGGAAAGCAGATACACAATTATGGTCCACACAAACAAACTAGAGAGTGATGCTTGAGATCCCACTGCAGAATGATCCCACACCCACGAACCGCGTCGCACACCCTGAATGTTTTTCCACTTTGTTTTTATTGTCAGCCCAAAGTGAGTAAAGCAATTTGGATTATAAGGCAGTCTGACTGCGTGAATGAGTCAATGAAAGAGCGTAGCGCGCATGAGGTCATTGCTCTGCCCCCCCTCCCGCTAACAAAAAAAGAAACTGTTAAAATACAGAAAGCAGTCATGAGTCACACGCCTGATGGGAAAGACACAATTAGCTAAACTCAAAATGTTTGAGTTATTGTAGGGGAGGCAAAAAATCGTAAGACGTGCTGTGGTTTAAGTGGTAACATGAAGGGAGTGAAACTTGCTCTAAATATGTTCGTGCGAGTCTGTGTTTTACAATTACCTTGAGAGCTCTGCATGTCCTGATAATGCTCATGCACAGACTGGAAGTTGCAGGACTGGGGCCGTGGCTGAACAGAAAATAAATTTAAATACAAATAATTGATAATAATAATTGATTTTCTCGTCAATATGGAGTTTGGATCAAACTGATGTAATATCATCTTCTGTATCACTTTTAGTCAAGGCATTGTCTGGTCTGCTGGAAAGAGGAAGCAGAAATTACCGCCCTCTTTGTCTCATTGGAAGCAACACCCTTACTAACTTTTAACACCAACACACATTCAAACCAAGGCTAGAAGTGGGTGTACCACGCCTGAATGTGCATTCCCTACTAAATGAACTCCTTTATTCTATCTTCCCACTTATAAACAGTTAGAATGAGCAATAAATGAAAATTACTGCTTGCAGACTATACCAGAGACAGACGATGGTTCCATGTGGGTCTCCTTCTGATTGGTGCAGGAGAGTGAGTGGGCCTAAACATAAAGGATGATTCAGCATGAAAATAGTTCCATGAAATATTAAAATGATAATAAAGCATTTCATTGATGAAAGCATGTTACATTTTAAGGCTTTTTCAAAGTGCTAGAGTAAAAATCTGGCCTAAAGATTTAAAAACAAACCATTTGTAGACAGCTCTACATACTCAGTTTATGCACACTGCAATATAAAGTCCTGGGCATAGGTGTTGGCATCCCTTCTAAGAAAGTTTTAAGTTTTAAAAAGCCTTAAAAAATTCAGGTTTTATTGCAGAAACATAATCTCACACTCAAAATTTTAGAAAACCCCAACATTTTCCACCATTTCTGTGTTGATTTAGTTTGTTTTAATCCTTTGTATCATGCCAAAGCAAACAAAAAACTTTTTTGCTTTCACTTAATCTTCTCACCTGATTAAAGCACAACATTCCAGTTTAAGGCCCGGTGGATTTTAAGAAATTCTGCATGTTAACTTTTGTGATGGTAGGACAGGAAATATCTTATTTTGCTGGCATCACTCCAAAGCAGCCAGTTGGCATGTAATAGTTGTTATGGAGGCTCGAACCCGGGGGACTCCAACTCTTTTGTGCAGTTCTCTAACAGCGAGATTTGAAGATTTTTTGTACCTCTTTGCTCACCGAGTATGGTGATAAAATACAGGAAAAATGGGTCCTCGTCAAGCCTAGTGGCCAGAAATATGGGGGCATGTGTCACGTCATATTTCTACCCCCAGGAAAAATTGATCGACAACAAATTAAAAACCTCCTAGATACACTGATTAATGTAACACCTTCATGTATAAATCATGAAATGCTTCAGTTACATTAATTTTTAATGGATTTTAGAAGTACCAATAACTGTAAAACAGAATATTTTCTTAAAAACAATTGGTTCTTCACATTGGATTTTCCCTAACTTTACTCAAAGTAAAAAGATAATTCTTTCAGTGTGAGATTATGCCACTGCAACAAAAGGTTAACTTATTTTAGGATATTTAGACATCTTTAACAGGGGCAGCAACAAATGTGGTCAGCACCGTATGTTTAGCCATTACATATCCTTCAGTTCTACGATGGCCTTTGGTTGACCTTGAGACTTACTCTGTGCAGATTTTGTTTTGTTTGTAGAATTTGTGTCTGGCCGTGAAAAGACGAGCAATGTACTTGGCCATTTCCATATCCTCCTGCAGATGCACACACACACACACACAGACACACACAGAGGGAAAAAACATTTAAAAGAACATCAACCAACACAGCAGTTCCATTTATTGGATATCAACCCACCCATATCTTTCTTTTGTTGTGGCATCTGCAGATGTAACCTTCCACCTCCTAGGAAGTGTTTGTGTATGAATACCAAGAGCACCTGCAGACACAACACTCACCATGTGAAAATTGATGGTGTCGTCTCTGCTTGTTATCTCCACTGTGATGGCTGACTTGTTGTGTGCTATGGTACCGATGTCCTTCCACCTGTTGCACGCATGGAAACACATCCAAAAGAAAGAATGGTAAACGACAATTGCATTTTCCCACTTGAATTTCATACATTTATACGAGCTGCATGACTTCTTCTTCAAAGATGGGTTCTGATTCGGTGCAATATATATATATATAAAAAAAGGGGGAAACTAACTTGTGGAGCATGATGGATCTGCCATTTCTGTGTTTGACGAACACGCCAACAAAAGACATGCCGATGAAAATGTCGTTTGTGTAGTTGTCCTGTTGGAAAATAAGAAATTTAATAATAATACATGCAAATAGTTTTACTAAAAAAAAAAGTTTCCCCATATGTTTTGTTGTAATATAGCCACCTTTGCAGGAAAACTCTCCTGGCCAAAACCATCCAGTTTTTCCACCTCCTTGATGTACAAAAGTTCTGCTTCAGCCGGCGGCCTTCCACTTTATAGAAACATAGCATAAGACAGAACCATTTCTGTTGTCTGTGTAGTTTTGTGGGGTTGAAATGATCAGACATTAAATAACTTAAATGCATTTTAAGAACATGAATTTGCTGTTGATTTTCTCTAATTCACACAAGGTCAAAACTATAAGTATAGCCTCAGATATATAAATACACACCTCTAATATTTGGATGAATGTCCCTTAGATGCATGTATGGGGTCTGAAAATGTATAGATAATACCCCATACCCAGGTCTGTGTCAGGAAACCAACTATTTAAATTAATTCTACCAATTCAGCTGAGAAAAGAGGTCAATGATCCACCCAGAAATATATACAAAGCTTTTTTATGGCTACAAAAAGCAAACTCCACAACAAACTCAAACTTGTACACCCAGTACTTGTTTTTAAAAATCTCTGAAGTGTTATATTATATCATTATTCTATGCTTGAAAAAGAAGATTTCAAAAGCACAATCAAAAGTTTTAAATTCTCATTAATCGTATCACAGACTGCATGTACACCTCTGACCAGAAGGTTTTATACTGATTATAATTCAGCAATGAGTACCAGTGACTCTTATGCTCCTCAGCAACTTTCTTGGTCCACTCCTCCAGCACTTCATCCCCATTGGGCCAATTCTGCAAGGACAACACAAAACCAAATGGCAAAATAGACAATAATAAAGTTACAGCCTAAACATCAGGGAAGAAGAGAACCAATGCTGAAGATCAGGAGGACAACAAAACTACTTGGTCTCAAAGAGAATGGACTAGTGAAATCTGCTTGTTAAAATTCAGCCATAATGGTTTTGGTTGTTGAATTAATCAAATCTTTCTAAAATATATCTACGTGATTTTAACCTCACCACACACTTCAGTAGTAATCTAGCCTGTAAGCGAGGTGCTCCAGAGGCATGCACAAGAAGGTACGCCTTCAAGCAGTGCATGCATGAAAAGAACAGGCATGCAGTCCTTATTTGAGAAGTAGAAGTTCAAGGACTCACCACTGGGAAGAGCACATACTCTCTGAGGAAGTCCTGGGATGAGAAGTGGATGAAGTCTCCAAAGTCAGCTAAAAATCAGAGATAAACACTGAGAATAATTTAGACCAAAGTAGCACATTTAATAAATATAACTTAATTGTGGCAGATCTCTTTTTATGGAAATTGAAATGAAATATAGTTGAGGAAAGCTTAATTTTCCACATCATGTGTGAAAATTAGACGGGTATTATAACTTTACTGTAATTTATTTGTCGACTTTGAATGTTTTGTTCCATTTAAAATCAATTAAAGTTATAAAGCAGCATCATTTTACTACAAGTAAATAGCTTGAAGCTATATGTCAAGTACCTAAAGAGAGGCGAAAGAGTAATAAAACGGGCAATTATCATGAAGGATGACTAATTTTGACAAATTCTGAAACCAACCTTTATAAGCCAGTGCTGTAAAATGCACATAGCATTTAAGAAAAGCCTGCTTTTATAAAAGACTGGGAAACTTCAAAAAATTCAGTAACTAGACTAAATAAAACAAAATGTCTCAAATTGGTTCCCACTGATTAACACATAATGCAGATTTTTATTTAAAAGCTACATATTTTCTACAAGCTGAATAAATTTTGCCATGCTATGCCATCGTGTCAGAGGAGCCATTCCAAATAACAAGAGGGAAATTTTTTCATGCAGAAATGTTTCTGTATTCCTGATAAAAATAAAAAAACAAATAAAGGATGTTTTTTCTGTGGGTCGACAACAAATGTGGCTGAAAATGTAGTTTCTTTCTCCATGTAAGCTTATTTTTTATATATTTTTAAAATGAATTTAGGGTAAACATTAGGTGCAAAACATAGTAATCATTCATAATAATATATTTGTAATAACTACTTCTGATTAAATTAATTGCTAAAGTATTTGTATTGTATTTATATTAACTATATGAGATTACAAAAATATGTGTCCAACACATAATCAAAGCCTCAGGCAATAAACATCTCCATGACCTGCTCATTCTTTAGATAGGGCTTGTACTGAGCACTAAGTGCTGTCTGTTGGACAAAAGGAGGCCAAGTGGAGGATCTTGTCTCCCTACAGATAAGGGTCTTCCTGATGCTATGACGCTCACCTTGGAGCTGCTGATAAGCTAACAGTCTGTTTACATTCCCCCTGGGACACAGACTGCACCCAGGAACAAACCAGAGAGCACCAAGAGGGCATATTTGTGTGTATGTGTTAGGATTGATACCATAGGAACTCAAGTGGACTGGATTCTCCTTGTGGTATGAAGCCATATAAGGTAGGGGAGTCAAGATGACCCGACCAACAATGAGTTTGCACCATCTGTCTCTCTCTAGGAATTTATTCACATGATTTTTTTTTTTTTCATTGTCCATGAGTGTGTCTTACCTTGTACTGCTAGTCCAGCTAGTCTGATCCCCCGCTCTACAGTGCACTGCAGGCGTCCATCCAGCACCTCCTTCTTCACCTGCAGATAATACTGATACCTACAGAGAAAGATAGGTGTAAAGTAAGAAGTTATCCAGCAAGACGCGATAAAGAGCGTATGACTGAATCTTCCATGTGACAGTGAGGTTGCAAATTAATACGGTTAACCCGTGGTAGCTGATGTGATCATCTGTCACACCTCCAAATGTTTTTAGCCACATAACAATAGGAAAATGGATGAGTGGAGGAAGAAACAAATGCCTAAAAATTTATCTAGAGCCAATTAACAGATGCCAAAGGTCATGTCTTAAGGACCTGACACAGGAATGACCCTTCAGTCCTGCTGTTTACCAACCTTTTTAGCTACCAGTTTAAAACATTTCATATATTTAAATTATATTATAATTTTCTTAAAATCCTAAATCATAACAAATGTCTTCACTGATTTTGGATCTGATCCACTTTTGGGCTCTTATGAAATATGAGAGATTATGTCACTTCTTCCAAACAAAACAACTTTAAAAAAACCTCTGGCTAGAAATATCCAATTAACTTACTGTAAACTATGAGTGAACATAGGACATTTCTTAAAAAACATCAGCTGTTAAAGTGGTTAAGAAAAGGTTTAATTTTTGAACCCTGAAATTTCGGGTTTGAAACAACCTAAACTAGAAAACAATGAAGGTGCAGAATGACCAGGACACGTTAAGTGATGTAACATCTCTATGATTATGGTCAGATACTGAACTGAATATGAGCAAAAAAGAAAGTCCTTCAGCCTAAAGTAATGTTATTGAGGACTAATTAAAATGGTTTCAAGAAGGTTTGGCTTTTGTAACCAAAATATAAAACAATAAGGCCTGATATGACTCTTTGGACAGCGCTGGAGGCCAGGCAGAGATGGCAAAGTATGCAAGAACACCGCAATTTTTCTCATCAAGTCGGAGTACCCGGAGAGAACCCACGCATGCACAGGGAGAACAAACTCCAAGCAGAAAGACCCCCGGCCGGGAGTCAAACCCAGGACCTTCTTGCTGCAAGGCAACAGTGCTCCAAACTGCACCACCGTGCAGCCCCTCAACATATCAAAATTCTACAATGATACCGATTCTTTAAAACACAGTATGTACATTTTGAAGAATTTTTTACTATTTGTGAAAACAAAAATGCAGATTCAAAGTTTTCCCCAACATATAGCTAAAGTCTAAATTTGTCTAATTCGCGCAAACTCGATGTCACGCAGGACTCGTCACATGAGCTGGATGCGTCGTTATGTCCCTCACTAATCACTGTTTTCTACATGCCATTTAATGAGAATTAATCCTACTACTGGCCCTAGTAACTATGCACAAAGCCCTTCCTTGCTCAGTGTCCACTGTCAAATTTTGTTTACCTATAACCTATAATTGATGATTATCAATTAACAAGATAATATAGCCATGTTATATTACTTCCAGCCAGTCGAGTCTTGTTAGTAAATGTTTAGGTTGCCAAAGCCTGTTTGTTTAAACCAGAAGTGCTTTAAAGTTAATGAACAGCAACCCTGGAATTGGTAGTAGCTTTAAAAGGAAACCTGTGGCTTTAAAATAAATCTGAGTAGGTGAGTGGTGACTTATTAACTTTCAGAAATCCTCCAGAATTGGGTTGGGGGTTAATGTTAGATTTTTTGAGAAGCCACAAAGTCTCTGAACACCATCTTCATGTTGGAAACTATGATGTCTTTAAACTCGTCACATTTATCCAAAGAATGAGAGGGGAGCTTGTGCATTAGCGATGGAAGGATTGCAAACATGCTGACAGCACACAAAAGACGTATTCTTCTGTTTCTGGTCCGTGTGACAGAAAATGTGCGTCAAGACTGTTCTGGCTTCTTTGAACAAAGCCAGAGAGGCCTGCTGCAGAAGTGAGGAATGAGTGAATCACCTCTGAAATACCACTGACTCATTTCTGACTTAAGTGGAATGCCAAGTGGAAGCTAAACTAAATGATTTTGTAGGTCTCTAATTGTTCATGGAACGGAGAGCATGTTAAACTGAGTTAAATCTAAAGCAAAACATGAGAGAGGAAAGTTAAAGTTGCTCTGCAAACCTGAAGCAACCTGGGACTCGTTTCACTGTGGTTTTGGGCAGCAGTGGTTTCGTCAAGTGTAAACCGATACAATGACAGAGCTTCGACTGTTAAAGCCACTCTCTGCCATCACAAAATGTGGTGAAATTCACAACAAAGACCCAAAAGGTTTGACTACACAAAGCCACTAAAGTTTCCAAGCTTCCTTTTCTCCACTTTTAGACTTCATGCTGCTGGATATTTGTTTTTCTAAGAATGAGAGCAGCCACACAGGAGGACAGGGAGAACTGTTAAGGTGACCGGCCTCAGCTGCATAAAAACTCACACTATGTTTTCCATTCTGCTGCCATGGTAAACACAGGCAGCCTGATGTGGGCTGTGAGACACCTTTTCTGACACATGTTCACACACAAGTTAATACACAGACTGCAACCAAAAATCTATTTAGAAACCACACGGTTCATGTTTAGTCACTCCCTTACTCCCCCACATGACCAAAAATACACTAAGTCCAGGATTTTTTGTTTGTAAAACTTTGGTACTTTTCATTTCCCACCTCACATCACTCATAGTTCATATCCTGTCACATTCTCTCCACTGTTTCTTTGTGTTTCTTTGCTTTTTCAAGCTCCTCTAGGCATACTCACAGACCTATAATCTGACCCCGCCCTCCTCCCCTCACCCTGTCATTACACCCTTTGGCTGAGATGCCATTCTGTTCCCGTGGCAACCCTCTAATTAAGCCAGCCCCAACCACAGAAGAGGCTCGAGCAAGCTGGGGTGTGGCCTGATGTGGTCAGGAAGAGGGAGGAGCCTTTCAGAAACACAAAACCTTTCAAATGATTGTGGACTTTTTTTTTTCAAAAACTCTCCATGTTTTTCCTGAAATCTCAACACGGGGTCAGGGGAGATGTTGAAGCTGGCAGCAGTTGCTTCTTTTCTGAGGTTGGATGGGAACAACATAATGGTGTTTACACCTAGGAGAGGCCAAATGAAGCAAATGGTAAACTGTTGAAATAACTGTAAAAGTTAAGATGTGATAAAAAGAAAACATAAGCTCCACATGGAAGAGTGCAAAGAAAAAAAAATCCCACCCACTAGGTAAAACCTGAAACTATATGCTCAATAAGGTCTTTTAGAAACTAAAGAAAATATTATGAGGCAACCAGCACCATTACTGAGGTCCGACAGTCCAAAAAGCATGATGAAGGTTAGAACTAATCAGAGCCACCATTCTGATTTATTGTAACAATTTATTGTAACAACATTTTTTGTAAGGTTTATGGATGGATGGATGGACGGATCGATGGATATTTGGTCACAAAAGAGATTCTAGGTTGAGCTGGTAAGGTCTAAGGAGTATATTAATATATCCACGCGTTTTAAATGAGACATCAGTGAACTTGCACCATGCAGACTTACAAGTAAATGATTTCAACTTAAGGAGATATTGTCAGGATCTGGTGTGTTCTACCTGTTTCTAACTCTCCTTCCCACCAGGTGCGGCTGCCAGGAGGAGCTGGACAGGTGTAGCTCGTTGAGCATTCAGCTGGGCAGTATAAGAGGAGGGCTTGCCAGCACTTCGTTGCCTGAGCGTTTTGCCCTTGCGGTACAGCTTCCTGCCCACTTTCTGATCATTGAATGATTCCTGAGAAGAAGGACTTGTTTTCAGGTACTGTGTTACTAATTTCCCCTTGTCTTGCCGTTTTTCCAGATACTGGCTCCAAGACCGGACCTGATCAGACCAGAAGCACCTGACTCAGTCGGAACACTTTCTAAACCCTGGATCTTAGCTTGCTGGCGAGTCGTCTGGAAAGACCAATCTGCTGAGCGAACCCTGTCCACCCTCCCTGCGCACTTCGCTCTGGTCAGCCTTCCTTCCGCTGAGGACCTAGGCAGGCTGTTTCACACTCTCCTGGCTCTGCGCCCCTCCCTGGCGGACCGCTCCACTCTCTCCTGTAAGCTGTACATTATCTGCAGGTAATTCTGAGGTCCAGTGTCTAACAGACTTTTTTTCCCTTCCCCTGCAGCCAGTGGGTCCCCAGTCCCTGATCCCCCTTCCTCCCTCTCGTTGGCTTGTAGAACAATAAACCACCTTAAGAACTGTGCTTTGTCTCTGCATGTGGGTCAGGTCAGCCGTAAGCATTATGACAGATATCACATCAGAAATTTCACACTGATGGGTTTTAATCTCATTTTATTTTTCTTTGAGCATAGATGTCTATTTATATTTCTAATAGGGTAAACATTACACCATTAGTTTTCAAAAATAAGTGAATTATATTTTTTTGCACACCAAATTAAATGTCAAACTACTAAAATTTAATATCGACTAATTAAATTCTTAAATGTTCATGTGACAAATGAGGCTGAAGGACAAATGGTACAGTATTGAATTCCTAACCTGCAGTGTCATAAGTACACTAGATGGCATGCATTCGGGAAAATGTTGACTTCAGCCATTAGAGTCTTGAGACTTGACTTGGACTTGCCACTCAAAGACTTGAAACTTGAGTTGGACTTGGGAAGAATTACTTAATCTCTGCAGAAGCCAATTTCTCTTAGCCCGTCTTTATAATGAAAAAGACGGGACAATGTCACTCAAATAATCCTGATGTGTGTTGATCTTCAAGACATGGCTACAAGAAAATATCAACTCCCCTAAACGTGACGATATCTACAGCAACAATTTAAAAGTTTAAACAAATGGAACTGTGATGAGCAAGGCTGGATGAGCACCTGAGTTAATCTCAGACTCTTTTTACAATTATGGAGGATGATAAAGGAGGAAACAAAAAATTCCAAAGCACTCGGTGTTGTCTTGGGGTGTCAACTGTAAAACGCATCATAACCTTCCAGGAAAAAGCCTTTTCTGTCCTGCCTTCATAAAGATAAATCTCTGGAGTCTGGTTATCTCTGCTGGGCCTTTAAATGGAACTGTGTGTGTTGGTCAGTTGAGAAGATTAAGCTTTTTTTAACACTCCAGGTCAGTCTGTCATAAGAAAAAAAAGATGAGTATGTGGAAAAGCACCTCATGCCCATTGTTTAAGTATTGGTGAGGATCTATGATGCTTTGGGCGAAAACACTTTTAAAATACCAGGACATTTTGATAACAATCTAAAACATTAGGCCAAATCAACACAATGGTTCAATGGACACGACATTCAATTTCTTTTACAGCCATCTCAGTCCCTCAGTCCCACAACTGTAGATAATCAGCAATAGTGATAGAGTATTGGATTCTTGCTGTACGTCAGAATGACTTCATGATGCTGTAACAGCTGGTGAATATGCATACTTATACATGAGGTAGAGTTTTCCTTACTGGGAAGTTCTTATGACTTCCTTTAAAGCAGAATATTTTACTGGATTGCACAAAGAGCCTTTTATACACCCACGCATGTGCAAGCCCCACTAGTAAAAGACATGCAGCCAGATGTCCGAGTGGCTTGGACAATAATCCTGCGAGCATGTGTGCATGCATGACTGGATGTCAGTTTGTGTGTGCATATGGCTGAGCCCCCCCTCCTTCACCCCCACCACCTCTGCAGGGGTATCACCCTGACCACCCTCTCAGCCCTATGATGGGTCCAGACGGTTTGTGTGGGAGGAAGGAGAATTTCACTTTGAAATGTGTTGAATCAGCAAGAGGCACAACAGAGTACAGCTGTGTATTTGTGTGTGTCTACTGTGTGTGTGTGTTGGTGAAAACTGGCTGAACAAAGCTTCAATTTCAAGGCTGCTGCTGATGGTGGCCTCAGGGGCCGCTGAGGCCAGCTGGCCCTGCTCCGGTCAACAACTCTCGTTTACGGTCTTCACTTTCTCTCTGAGACACTTTTCCTCCCCTTCATATCAGGGAACAGAAGGTTTGGACCACACACCGTCTACAACTCACCCACTGAAAAAGATCTTCTGAGAAAAGACCCTCAACATATCTAATTGCAAACCGTGAACGGTCCTAATATGTGTTTGAGGGTTGAAAAAAAAAAGCTTTTAATCATTCAACAGATGGGAAAAATGCTTATTGAACTGAATTTCCACCACAACAAAGTCCTGACATTAGTTTTACTGTATAACTGCAGCCAAAAATAAAATAATAAACAAAAAAAATGATCTAGACCTGGGTTCTCATTTATACATGTGGTGTACACACAAAATGGGCCTGAAACTGACGTACGTCACTTTCCACGCAAAGGTTGTGATCTCTAAAAAACAAACTTGACGAGAGAATGTGCGGTTCCTCACGCAAACAATGATTCATGCATACGCTCGATTTGGAGACACGGGAAACTGGTGGTGCAGATGAAGAGGTGAGGAATTGAAGCCACACTGCATCATGATTCCTCTGACATTCAATTTCACTCCATATCAAACTTTAATCATAGATTGACTTTATCATAAGCATTCAAAACCACAGTGTTATTTAAGCTTGCACTGGTGAGCCATAACTATACATAAGGACCTTTCAAATGAAACAAAAAAGGCCTATAAGCCAACTTAAATCCTAAGCCAAAGTCCACAAAACATTTCAAAGTTTTCTCACTATCACATTCCTGACCAGGGTGATGTGTACCACAGATCAACACATACATTTTGACAAGGTATGAGGCAATAACATTTGTGTGAGGCAGTAAACATTTAAATACCGTGGAGACACTGCTGCGTAACGCTGTGCGATGCATACATTATCGCTGCTGGAAGACCTTGTTAATAGGAGAATTAGGAGGTAATGCAACTTCAGGGATCACCAAGGTCATATGCCGATTTAGAGACTCTAGACCATTTCTCTTGGATATGTGGGCTGAAATGGGTCCAATATTGCAAAGACGACCCGTCAGAACCACGCCATCCCTGGCGTCGTTGGCAACCGGCTCTTACCAGTGCAAATTAGCCAACATGTATGTGTTTAACATAATCAACAATTAATTAACTCTCTGCCTGAAGCTACTTTTTGGAACAACATAACTCTGTGAAATTATCCATAGTTAAGGGATATCGCAGCCAGCGCTAAGCACAATAATGCCTGGCGTCCTGGATGGCAGTGTTAATATGATCCAGTTTTGTAATTTTAATTTTATTTTTTTTTCTTAATTTTAAGCCTTAACCACCCTACTCTGAATTATATATAAAACTGATATTTCAAAGAAGTTTGTTTACTGTCAAAAAGCATAAAATCTAAACAAACTCTGAAATACCCATGCCGCAGCAGTAGGAGGCGCTAATGTCGAACTCAGACATCAGAATATAATCGAGGAAGTTTTTAACTTTGCCTAATTATTCTCACAAAACACCCTTAATATGTTTTTTTAATTGGAGACGTTTACCGTGAAAAATGACATCTTTTAGCACACGATGAAAGTTTAAATCTGGGCTATTTGTTGCCTCATGGTGGAAAAACAATGAAAATACTGTTATAGTTGCTGTAGTCTTTAGTGAACAAGCAATACAAGCTTTCATGTGAGTTACCTTGTTACTTGACTCTTTACACACGTTTGCCAAGACAGCACAGGTACAACAGTCCCTCAAAATGTCTGCTTTGGAATTTTTTTTGAAATCTCACTTTTTCACGTAACTCTTTAGATCTCCCTATGTTGGCTACATATTTCATTTAATATTTTTGGGATTTCCAGTGCTCAGCACAATTATTAACATTCCTGATAAAATATCTTAAGACCTAAAAATAAAAGTCTTGCTATAAAGACTTGGTGACCTTAAGTTTCACCATTTGCTGCAATTTTCTAACAGATGTCTTCATATCATTTCACCGTGAGTGGTGGTACTTAGATCACCCTTCAGACTTGTCTTTTACAGTTCTAGTGGTTTTAACTTTTTAATTAATACCAACCATACGTGTTGCAAGTTTTCGATGATTTGCTATCATCTTGTTGCCATTTCCTGTATTGCAAAGATCAACACATCTGCCTAACTTGGCATGTTCTTTTGTCTTACCAATTTTGAAGAGTGTCTTAGAAAAATTGGCCTGTGTCTCGTCATATTTATATCCCAGGGAAACAGGAAGTTGTGGATTATTAATTAAAGGTTACTAGACACTCTCATCAACTTAAGTTGTAAAATATAAACTGAAAACCTGCTTTAGTTAGACTTACTTTATATGAATTGTTATTGAAGTGGATAGTTGTGGGGCAAGTGATTTTCTTAAAACCAAATAAAATACTGTTCCCCAAGGAAAAAAATGTACTCAAAATAAAGGTTGGACATTGCCAAATTTAAATGAGATTATTCTGTTGCAATGAAAAAAAATTTATTTTAAGGAATTAAAAAATCTATATCAGGTGTGACAATAATTGTGAAGCTGGGTGTAAATAATTTGTCTCAAAAAACAGAAATACACATCCAATCAACTTGCAACGTGGAAATGGACGGACAATGTTTAAAAAACTGAAATGATCATGTTTGCAAAAAACAAAAATGGCTGGATTGTTACTGTTTCTTTTCAATCATTGGTTTCATGCGAACATCCATTAATGTCAAAAATATTTTAAGTATTATTTTAAGTATAATTACTTAAATGAGGGCACATGAACTACTTCATTTAACTGGTAATAATAAGATAAAGGGTGCATTTTATTGTAAGAGCCTTATTTGTGTTAACAGGGCTCTGAGGGTATGCACTAATTGATTTATGGCCAGAAAAAAAGACTGTGATGAATTTTTAACTACCTTTTATGGTCAATTATAGTTATCATGATAAATATTACAAATTATGATAAATTATACATCCATATGGCCCATCTAGAAAATAAATTCCTCTTAGTCACTGAGGTAAACATTATGTTTCAGTTCGGGTTAATTGATTAGCAATTTCCTTTCTGAAAAGCACGAAATGTGCATCTTTATAATTTTTATGTTAAAATAGTAACCAGTGCAAAAATTAAGACAAAATTGATCTTTGTTGTTAATGACAACAAACTACCAGGAGCCTAGAATATTTTAGGCCATCCTTAAATCCAGTTCGCTAAATAAAAGTAATTCAATTCAGTTTTATTTATAGGAGTACTTTCTATGGGAAGGAAAAGTAAATGTTAATGGATGTAGCTCCTTTAGTCGTTTCACCTAGAAAAAAAGAACATATAAACTCTGAGCCAGTTTTCAAAGTTAGTCTGAAAGAGAGCACATATAATTAGTTACAGTAAAAGCTCAGTCAATCGCCATGTCTAGGAGAGAGAAAGGGTTAAACACTGAAAGACAGGGCCATGTGGATCATCGGTAGAGGGTGAGCGTTAAGTTGTTGCCAGCAGAAGCTTGGAGGATTCCCCTCTCCAGAAAGATGTTACAGGTAGACACAGAGTCAGGCCAGGTGTAGCTTCTAAGAAGAGAAAGAAAGACAGAAAGAAAAATTTGAGATGAACTGGAAGGGATAATATTGTGTTAGTGTTACAGTATAACAACATGTGTGCAGTACACAATTCCAGTTCATGTGGATATTTAAAAAAAAAAATAAACATTGCTGTGGTTCTTCTTTGGAGCTGCATGGAGAGAGGAAGAGAGTGAGATCCAGTTTCAGGTTACATATCAGACCTGACCACATCAAAACAAGTCACAGCACACTCAGTAAATTCACGCAAAGACATTGACTGCTCTGCTTTTATTTGCAGAAAGATTCAGATTTTTTTGTTCACAATTAGTTTAGAGAACTACTTTCTCTTTTGTCAGTAGTTATTCCATAAAATAGACCATAAATCCTGAAAGGTTCGAGTAAAAATACATCATGCTCAAACCACATAGAGCCAAAACCTTCAGCCAAACCTTCACTTTCTGTCCCCACTCGTCTTCATTTTTGCCTGTGTCACTCATTCTAGAGCCGACCCTCCCCCTTCCCTGAACCAGCTGTGTTGAAGTGATCAATTTCAAATCGATCTGATCCAAATCAACCTTCAAACTGTAAACAATTTGCTAAAATAGCACTTTTAGTGACGAGTGTATTCAGTCTCATGAATTTCATTATATTTCATGAAGGAAATCTGCTGATCGCATAAGATAAAAGACAGTTAGATTGATTAAAAACACTTTAAATGTTGCAATGGATCATTAAAAAGTTTCCTCGTAAAAAAGATTATGGTGATCGTTCTCAACTTAATTGGTACATTAACAGGACAAGCTCGTGGGGAGCATGTATGATCTTCCACTGTGGTGCATTATAAATCTTCTAACAGGGCTGCAGCTGGCTTCTTATGGCGGGGTGAGAGGAGTGTGTGTGTGTTTTTTGTAAAGCAGACGTCCCCTCCCCCTTTATCCCCGGCACTTCTGCTGGGAGGAATGTGTGGTCCACCTCCTACGCTGGACGGCTGTGCCAACATTCCTGACAAACACAAGAAGAAAAAGAGGGGGAGGAACTAGAAGGATGATGAAGGGACACTGAGAAAATGACTGAAAACCATCGGCCCTCAACCTGGGGAGTTCTGCTCTTAAAAAAAGGAGTAAAAGGGGACACCGTGTTCAGGGTTTGCAACAAAAAAAGAGGGTGGGCTTTAAAAAAGACAAACCTTTGTTTCCTAAATTGTCCCCAAGACCCCATCATAACCTCCCCAACCCCTATGACCCCTATACACACACATCATAAAATTCCTGGAATACGACCTGTTAACCTGACTAACTCCTGGTTTCTGTATAACACGGGTGTAAACACCCAATCTCCTCCACTATCTTGAGCACAACTTGCTCAAAAACAGCTCATTCTTTCATCGCAGCCACACCGATTCATGTCCCGTCCTGCCTTTCTACAAATCATGAGGACATTCAGAACAAGAAATGGTTAATAAACAGGCACACACCTTCACATTCACTCGTGTCAAGGCGTCAAGTTGCGACCTGCCATCGACCTATCCCACATCCAGCGGGGCAGAGGCCACAAATTCATCGGCTCACTGCGAGGCAGAGCTGCAGCGTGCGAGCCGCAGTGTGTTTTTGTGCGTAAATCAGTCTGAGATGCCAGACTGTCCGCTGCACACTGACCCCTGCATGCACTCTTCACAGCTACATGTTCATTCACAAGCCTGCTAACACTCACAGACTATACACTCTGGCAAAGGGAAATAAAAGCAGTGATTGACGAGGCTGGAGCTTAATTTGTTCTATACTCCTGTTATCTATAACAAATATGGAAAATTTCAAAGAATACAGTTACTAAGCATGAGGGGAACTTCATATGTACTGAAACTTTTTTTTAAATAAAGCATTTGGTAAAATAAATTGGTAATTATTTAGACAACTGAATTAAAATAAAATAAGCTGCGTTTTCACTGCAGGAACCTTTTTGGAACCCAGGTTGGGGATGGTAAAGATGTTGGGGTGGTAAAGACTCAAATGCAGATCAAACTCAAAGTGAGCATGAGAGCTTTTAAAAGACAAAACGAAAATAACTTAGAAAATAAAGGAGACTAGCAGGTGGAACTTGACCCTTGGAAAAATCAGGCATGGGGCAGAAAAACAGACTGGACGACAGTAAAACAGAAGGAACCAGTGAGGAACAAAGAGAACTGGTAAGTATATGTACTGAGGCAGGGGAAGAGAAAGAGCTTACCAGAGGGAATGAATTGCAGCTGAGGCAAAGAGACAGCAGAGTGAACAGAAGAAAATGTGGCGCAGCTAATATAGAAGAAGAGCAGAGCAGAAAAGGAGAGAAAAGACAAATAAACATGAATGGAGCTCAACAAAAAACCCTAGGGAAATGCTAAACAGAGATCTAACAGGAAACAATCTAAATGTAAAAGGATTACAAGAAAAACACAAAAGAATGAACTAAAGAAGTACACCTAACAATAATGAACACAAGGAAGCAAAGCTATATGGCAAAACACAATGGCAAAACTAGATCTGTAGAACATAAGGGAAATGCTGAAAAATCATGAACACAAATGAAAACCATAACCTAACACCTCAGGATGGTTTCCTGGGGTGTTTTTTCTCCCCGCTGCATTTCCACTGCAGGAACCAGGGCAAAATCAGTGTACACGGGTAGAAATCGGCCTTGAAAACAGCCCTGGTAGGGAGGTTGAACTTTTTGAAAGGACCCCAAACTAAATGCGAAGCAGACGATTTAAAGTCTTTTCTCGCTAAACATTTCTTTACAGTTCGGAGCGGCAGTTTGTGGCTTTTAAATAGTAGCCACCACTAACAATCTGAGATGAATTCTGTTTTGGTCTGATTTTACTCTTTTTAATCTCATTCTGAACTCTGCTGTTGTAGTGGGCGGAGACGTGTTCCCAGATCGGAGCAGCACTCCCCCAGGAGAAGGAGCTGCTCGGCATCAGGTGGCCTAATCTAAGTAAGCGACCCAGCTTAAGTGGAAACACAGACAAGAAAAAGCCTAAGTAGGTAAAAAGGTTACAGGTATTAACATCCCAGGTAAAATGGGTGAAGTAACCCAATGTCGAAAGGCTTCTATGAAGAAGAAACATGCTAAAAGAAATTTCACACTAGCCCAAGTTTAAAAAAAAGAGTAAAGATTGTCTGCAAATTTCCCCAGTAGCAGATCAAGACAAGTTATTTGGTTTGATTGCTCTTTTACTGAGTTTCTGTTGCAAGTTTACCAACTGGCTATCAAATGTTTTACCATCCAGCAAAGAAAATAACAGGAGAAACTACCAACCAAACCCATTGATGGTGGAAGTAAATGGTAAATGGTTTGCACTTGTATGGAGCTTTATCAAGTCCCCAGAGACCCCAAAGCGTTTTACACTACAATCAGTCATCCACCCATTCATTCTCACATCCAACCCACCGGTTACAGGACGAACACCTACCATTGCCGCCACCACCGCCCCAAGTACACAAACAATTGCTATTTCGCTAATTAAACATGGATATAATGACAGAACAATGATCCTAAACAGCAGTAATAAAACTGTTATCCCCTTAGCAACAACCATTTTAACCCATGGAGTCAATATGTAGATCTCATTTTGAATGTATATGCCGCCACACTGGAGAGCAGGAAGCTGTCTGCAACAGCAAAAGCAGACATACTTTGTTGTGTTATTTATTTAAAATGAAATCAGGTTAAAGTCGTTTCTAAATACATCCGGCATTTAGAAAGCAATATCAGGCATACATATATCGAAAACTATTTAGGATTTTGGGGAATTTCTGTTGGGAAAAACAGTCTTCCTTACAAGTCTTTGAAAGAGATTCAAACAAACACCTAGAAGTCTCTACAGCTGGAGGATTTGACCGGTTTCACCTACCCAGACTGCAACAACTACTTATTTTCATAAATCTCATACTATCCAGGTGAGATACTCAAAATAATAGGTCCAGTAAAGTAATAAACAAGTTGATGGATGGTTAAATGTTGCCGTTCTGAAGGTTCAGGCCAAGACTTTACCCTGAAGGGGGGTTGAGTGTCCTTATGTGCCACTCAGAGAAGAAACAAGCTGCACTCCAGCGGACTCTTCCACATGCAAACGTATCAGCAAAGACTGCCTGTATAACAAAATAATGATAAAGATATACTACTAGCCAACATTTTTAATGATTTTCCAATCATCTTAAAGCAACCTATTTGTTTTTTTTTATTATGATTCGAAGCCTGTACACTTATACTTCACAAGAACTCTAGAAGCCAAGAACAAGAACCACATGCTTTCTGACCAGGAGAATTCATACTATACTAGAAACCGAAGTGTAGAACACCTTGAAAGTCCGTCAAATGTCCTCCTACTGCTGCAAATACCTGTGTGGAAACCACTCCCACTAAAATTTCTGACCAGTCACACAATAGTTGTCAGCATCACACAAGAAAAGAGTTCTGCACAGGTGATTGGTCAAGAACAAGCTGCAGGAACAGACTGACATCATCTTGCTCTTGTTGCCCTGACAGAGAGAACACATTTCTCTGTGGACTACAATCCTCAACACGATCTAGCCTTCACTTGTTCCTCACATGTCTTTGAGGCATTTACAGCAGTTGCAAATGTTTTAACCCACACTGACAGAACAGAACAAAATTACAAAATGTAAATCAGTGCAAAAACCTCAAGTTTTTTTTACACAACCTCGAACGTTTTAACCATCTGCATCCATGGTACACAAAACAGCTTCATGTGAAGTCGCACTCGATTTTCCCAGAAACCACAGACTATGGGCAAACAGAAGAGAAGACAACTTTACCTGGTGGCTTCTTGTTCCAGACGGGAAACATTAGGAACATAGAACATGACTCCGAAAAACAGCTGAGGCTCATTGCCGAACTTGTCCAACTGTTTCTTGAGGGGTTTCTCGAGTTCTACCCAGCGCTGGGCTGGTGTCTGAGTCTTTCCTTGGAACCACAGCCCGAAGTAATGGGTCTACAAACCGGAAAGAGGAAAGAATGGCCATTAGATACATAAGACAAAAAGAATATACATATGTATATTTCCAGAAAAATCTCTTTTACAAGGATGTCCAGGCCAAGATTAAAAAAAAACGACTCAACTAGTATGACAATATGACTAAAATGATCATCTGGTCTATTCCAATATATCAGTAGTTCAATAATAAATCTAATTTAACTATCTAACAATGTGCAAGACAAAATAAAGTTCATTATATAGGAGGTTTTGGATTTATCTTTTGGATTTCAACAAACTAGACAGTGTATTTATTTTTCAACAAAAAATATAGCTTATATTAAACATTTATATCTGATAAAAACAGTTGTTATACAGGGAGCTCTATAAATATTGGGAAATCGACTCAATTCTCATCTTTGTGGCTCTATTAACCACCACAATAGATTTGAAATTAAACAACCAAGATGTGTTTAAACTGCAGACTTTCAGCTTTTGAGGGTATTTACATCCAAATCAGGTGAATGGTGTAGAAATTACAACCGTTTGAATGTGTGCCTCCCACTTTTCAAGGGACCAAAAGTAATGGGACAAAGTAACAATTATAAAATAAAGTCTCCGTTTTCAATAGTTGGTTGCAAATTCTTTCGCAGTCAATCACAGCCTGAAGTCTAGAAGGCATAGACGTCACCAGACACTGGGTTTCGTCCCTGGTGATGCTCTGCCAGGCCTCTACTGCAAATGTCTTTAGTTCCTGCTTGTTCTTGAGGCATTTTCCCTTCAGTTTTGTTTTCATCAAATGAAATGCATGCTCAGTCGGATTCAGGTCAGGTGATTGACTTGGCCATTGAATAACATTACACTTCTTTGCCTTAAAAAGCTCTTTGGTGGCTTTCGCAGTATGCTTCGAGTTGTTTTCCGTCTGTACTGTGAAGCGGTGTACAATGAGTTCTGAGGCATTTGGCTGAATAAGCGCAGATAATATTGCCTGGAACACTTCAGAATTCATCCTGCTGCTTTTGTCAACAGTCACGTCATTAATAAATACAAGGGAACCAGGTCCATTAGCAGCCATACAAGTCCATGCCATGATGTTACCGTCATGCTTCACTGATGAGGTGGTATGTTTCCACTCATGAGCAGCTCCTTTCTTTCTCCATACTCTTCTCTTCCCATCACTCTGGTACAAGTTGATCTTTGTCTTATCTGTCAATAGGATGTTGTTCTTTTTGAGGCTCACCAATGGTTTACGTCTTGTGGTGAATCCTTTGTATTTTCTCTGGTGAAGTCTTCCCTGATTGTTGACTTTGACACACATACACCTACCTCCTGGAGAGTGTTCTTGATCTGGCCTATTATTGTGAAGGGGTTTTTCTTCACCAGGGAATGTATTCTTCGGTCATCCACCACATTGTCTTCCGTGGTCTTTCGGGTCTTTTGGTGTTGTTGAGCTCACTGGTGTGTTCTTTCTTTTTGATGATGTTCCAAACTGTTATTTTTGCTATCTCTCTGATGGGTTTGTTTCGATTTCTCAGCCTAATGATGGCTTGCTTCACTGATGCTGATAGCTCTTTGGATTTCATATTGAGAATTAACAGCAACTGTATGCAAAATGCAAATATCGCACTTGAAATGAACACTGGAGGTTTCATCTGCTCCTTATGAAAGGGAGAATGAGGGACAAGCAAACACCTGGCCATAGAACAGCTGAGCAGCCGATTGTCCCGTTTCTTTTGGTCCCATGAAAAGTGGAAGGCACACATTCAAACGGTTGTAATTCCTACACCGTTCACCTGATTTGGATGTAAATGCCCTCAAATTAAAGCTGAAAGTCTACAGTCAGTTTAAACACATCTTGGTTGTTTCATTTCAAATCTATTGTGGTGGTTTATAGAGACAAAAAGATTAGAATTGAGTCGATGTCCCAAAAATTTTGGACCAGACTGTATTTTTATCTTCTGCTGTCTTGAAGTTTCTTATATTTAAAAAAGGTGATAAAAATTTTATCAAGAGACTTAAACTATAATTAATAACCTTTTAAAGATAAACATTAATGTCCAAAAATGATTAGTGCCAAACTAGCATACTACTTACAGACCTTTAAATTTGTGAATTTTTTTAGCAAAATCCTGTTTCTTAGCATTTTTTTTTAAATTTGGAAAACTCATGCATGTTAGAAATAACTGTTCATGTCATTCATAAAACAGAGACATGACCAGTATTGCAAATTTTAAACCTCTAATGCTAACCCTTACCCTAACCACAAATACAAACAGTCCAAACGCAAAAAAAACACGCCATTCTGCCATTTTTTGCCTATAAATGAATGTTTTATTTTTCTAGAAAACGCACGCTTTCAAAAGCTGTGTAATTGTGACGTCACAATTACACTGGCACCTAGCAACGTTACCTGAGTCCCGCCCCTGACTAGCAACTGAAGTGGAGCTCCACCCACTTGATTTTCAGCAGATGATCACATACAGTGTTGCCAAGTCCACTTATAAGCGACTTTGGCCTTGTTTTTTTCTAAAGTCGCTTGCAAATCTGGTGAATCGTGGGTTATGTTTTTTTGGGCTTGTTTTTCTTGCAAAACACGAGTGGTTTGTCCTTTCCAAGTCCCCGTTTCCTGGTTATCGCACACGCCCGAGTCGACTGCAGACCCCAAACGCACACACGCCAGAGCTCAGATTGACAGCAGGAGAATGAGTTTCAGTAAGTGGGAAAAATAGCTTGTAGTTGTAGTGTAGTCCTGGTAAATGCTGTTTTTACATCTTTTTCATCTGTGCCAGGCTTTATGATCATTTTTAGATATGTGATTTCTGACCAGGAAAGACGATGTTTTACACTGAGCCTGTTTGAATTGGCTCATGTGTGGCTTTTCTTTTAAGAGTTTAAGGAAAGTTTTTTTATTGACTGTGCTTGCTGTCATTTTGTTACGTATGCCTAATGCACTTTTCGTTTGATCAGAGTACAAGTACAAGTACAAGTTATTCAAAGAATTTAAGTTATTCAAAATTTTTATGGTTAAAGTGTTTAGCATAATTTTGCTGTTGCTCATGTATTATGCCATAATAAATGTATACTGTTTACAAAATGCCTCTGTTTTACACAATGTGTTGGGTGTCCCGTTGGGCTTGTTTTCATAGAGCTGGTTGCTTGTTTCTCTCACGAGATCTGGCAACACTGATCATGTCTCACCGGGTGGTTTTACCTTCTTGCCCTTTACAATGGCTACCCTCAAAGGCAGATGTTCTTGGCAGCAAAGACCCACATGTGTCCATGCACATTCTCCCGCTGTCGGATAACATAGATTCGTGGTTTCATTTTATTTTTTAGGGGAATGTTTCAGTCGCATTGCTGAAGACAGTACTAGTTGGCGCGAATCACTTCACCACAGACTGCCTTGAGAATTCACGACATACAGCTAATTTGCATAATAGTGACAGAGCCATAAAACAGCTCAATCTGAAAGGAGCTCAAAATAGAGGGACCTGAGGAGGTGAAATCTCATTATCTGAGAATGATTTTTGTGCGAAAAATATAATAAACATGTTTTGTATAGCCCATAGACCTATCCCAAATGTTTAACAGGAAGTATAATTGGTCCCCTTTAAGGTAACAGTCCTGTGTGTCATTTACATAGAAATGCTGAGAAATGCTGACATTTGTTTGAGTGTGTTGTCATGTGTTAGTCACCAGTACCACAAAGAGATAAGCACATCTGTTTCCTCTGTGTTACTTAACCTTCCTTTAATAAAAGTGCTCTAGCTGGAGACATCAGCTGCTGCATACAGTACTCACATAACAAAGTCACTCTTATTTATACAGATGGTAAGAGTTGAAGCAACAAACCCACACTGAGATTTTGTGCATACAGGAGGAAGATGGCTGTTACACCCCCTTGTTTAGAACATCACTGACACCTGGCAAATACCACAACACTGTGAGTATGCATTACACCACACCTTTTTACCAGATATGGCCCAAAGACCCACTATAACACAGATCCATCAGTTTCAGTCACGCTTACGGCAAGTACGCATGCACGCATTCTTCTAGCATTAATAGTAATGTTGATAAACAGAGAGTCATTCCCATAGCATTATATTGCCAGTACCGTGTTTCGCTTTACATGTAATCAAGATACTATTGCTGAATATTGCAATATCAATTACCATTAATCCACAATTTCCTCACTCTTTTCTTTATTTTGAATCATTAAATTTTCTGTGAGATTCAGCAATTTAGCTACTAAAATTAAACATCTAGTGTTGACATCATAGTCACGTAAGTGTCCCTCCAAATGGCCAACTTCATAATTGGCATGCATAATGTGTAAAATACAGTATTCAACCAAAAACTGCATCCAATCCTAACATGACTCTAACCTAACATGACAAAATGTTAAACAGTTTAAAGAATATGAATACTTTTGCAAGGCACAGTTAAAACAAAGAAAATATAAAACTCAGGACAGGAACCATGAAGGCATAAAACTGAGAACTGCAAAGGAGGAAAAAGAGAGGAGCACACAAAGAGAAGGGAAAGGGGAGGTTAATTGAGATGAGGTGATGAGTAGTATCTCCTTCTTCTGTTCTGACAAGACGACAGCGGTAGCCACGCTTCGTTAGAGACAAACAACAGGGAGAGACAGAAGAGGGCACGGAGACACACACTGGGTGTCAGGAGCAAAGCAAAGGCAATCTCACAAGTAAAGACAATAAAGCAAATACCATCTCTAACCAATACCACATTATTTAGATCATATTATCAGATTTATTATCTTATGTTTTCATGCAGTGTCAGAAAGTAAACCACTGACCTCCCGTAGTTCCAGCCTCTGGGCAACCGCCTCCAAACATTCCTGTCCCGTACTTTCCACTGACAGGGTGCATTCAATCACATTGTTGTCCAGCAGCCGGATTCGTGTTACAAAGTAGTTCTTGCTCAGGACATTGTATCGCCGCGTGCGCCGCAGCTTCAACCCGAAGGGCATGGCTGGTCAAGGCAGGGTCGCGGCTCAGTCAAAGGCCAAAAGTCACTCGAGGGCAAAGCGAGTGACGAAGAGGGGTTGGGAGGCTCTATGACCTGCCCGCTGCCCTCCTCACTCTCGCACGACGCCAGCCACACCACTGAGCAGAGAGATGCACCCAGGCAAGGCGCTGGCCCATTCCCAAAGTTGTCCAGAGAAGAGGAGAACAGGGAGGATGACGATGAGAAGGATGAGCAGATGCTATAAAGATAAATACAACACAGAAAAAAGTCAGTACTGACAAGAAAAAAATACCTCACATTTTACCAGACTTCCTTAATCCTTTTTTTACTCTCTGAGCCCAAAGAAAGAAGCAATTACTTTGTGCTCTTATCAGTAAACAAGCTTCCTATCAAATCCTCCCACATCATGTTTCCAGGTGTTATATTTCTTTCTTCCCTCATCTCATAAAGAAACAGTAGCACAAAAATAGACAGAACTAGCAGAATTACCAGTGATACCAGCACAGGTAGCGCTACACTAAACATAAAAGCTGCACACAGATGTATCCGAAAGTTTGAGACAGCTTTGTTCTCATCAGGCCAAGATCAGACAGAGCTGGGAGACAGAGGCAGAGCTGTAAATCTATGGCTAACAGCTGCAGACACCCATCTGGACCCAGCAGTTCACTCAAATGGGGCTAAAAGCACCTCTAAAGCCCAATGTCTGCCTCTGTGGGTAGCCTCCCTTTTTGTGTTCCCCCTTTTCTGAGCAGTGCCAAACATTATAGCGTATAATTAAACTAGAGATGCCCCGAGAATTTGGTTGGGGAAAAAAGGCCTCTGGTCCTGATATAAATAATTATTTAATAATTAATCACAACAGCAAGTGTCCTAAAGGCTCCTGCATAGTTTCAGTAGATGAATGAATGATTTAATAATTTAACATATAACAGTGGATCAGATATTTTTTCTTTGGATGCAGCTGCTATTTATTTTAAAATGATCTTGTAGTAAAAAAAATGTATATCTCACGAAACTAAAAGCCTTGAAATTTCAAATATACAAAATAAAAAGAAAAAGGATAATGAGCTATATTTTGTCCAGTAAAATCTTAAGTGGGGTATGACGTAATTCTTTTGAGTTGGCTATTATTTCCCACTGTCTCGTAACCTGAAGGATTATTTGGGTTATTTTTGAGAAATCGTTGTTTTATTCTACTATAGACATTAAATTTTTTTACTTATCCAGAAAGATAAAAAATAAATAAATAATTGGAGGACATATCATGCAAAATCCACTTTTTTAGCCCTTAAATACATTTTGTTGTGTACTTGGAGTCTGCAGGAGTGCCGAAAAGTTGAATTTAGTTTCTCCAGGTGCTGCATAAATATCTTTACATTCTGTTTGGGTCATTTTTTTAAAACCGTTGAGTTTTCTGTAACCTCTATTGCATTTTTTTGAACTGTTATGTCATATTATTCACTGCGGAACAACTAAACAGGGTCATGGACTTCCGGCTGATCAATTTCGCGTATCCGGCATTATTATTTTTCGCTGTGATTTGTCCAAGCTTAAGTATGCCAACGCTGCAAGTAGATAAGTCTAAATGTTTGGTTCTTAGGTGTAATAACCCACACATTTCATTACACCATCCCCAAGCATCATAACCTCTTCAAAGTGTCACGTTACATTTTATTTTTCATGGAAATCTACCCACATCAATGGGGAAATTCCTATTTACCCCACTTCAAGGACGAGTGCCTTCAGCAACCTCCACCAGTATCAAGAAAGATTTGCTGAAAGACTTCATCTGATTAAAGGGTCAGTTCCTTCTGTCTATGGAAAGCAGTAAGCTGCAAATAACGCGAAATTGACAACAAACCTTATTTTGGACATTAATTTATTTTGTCGATATGACGTCCTGGCCATTGTTTTGATAGCAGAAGCATCGTTCCTTCTGCTTATGTTTGCGCTGTGCTGCTTTTAGCTCCTTGAGGACAGAACCGTCCTGCGTGTTTTGAAAAGTATTATTACATAAACAGTTTTGCATTGTTTTTGTCGTTTTTGTCTTGTTTTTGTGGCTCTAGATGATTGAAGTTCTGTTATCAAACTATAAAAATGGCCAAACATGGAACGCTCTTTGACCTCGAGGGAGGCGGGTGTGAAATGCCTCAATAGCATTTAAAGAGACAGCACCAAAACGAGTTGCTTTCAGACGCATCTCAGAACAGGGGTTAGCGAGGGGCCTGTGGAGCTACAATAACAAGGAGTTCAGACCAAAGCATTGGAGTTCCACTTTATATAGACCACAACTGAATGATTTAAGTGTGAAAAGGAAGAATCTATAAGCATGATATGTCTTCTTTAAAGAGAAGTAGGAAAAGACTAAAAGCGGTATTAGAAACTGGCCACAACACACATGCTTAATGTCACAAAATAGAAGACAACAACTAACAAGCCATAAAAGGCAGGTGCTACCATGAGATCAAGATGAATATAGTTCAAACACACACTGTAGCTTAAGAGATGAGATAAGGAATCCCACAGAAAAAAATCGAACATATTCTATACATTAAATACATTCAATTTAATGAGAATCTGGAGTGGCATAGAAGCAACAGAAAACTTGGTCAGATAAGTTATGTTTCTTTATCTGGTTCTAATGTGACACCCCCTCCCCTTTCTAATTCTGCCCTGGGTAATTGCCCAGAGGGCTCATATCAAAAACTGCCATTTCTCAGGGCACTAACAACCACGCATTGATGAGTGTGAAATACATTCACTGAGTACATAGAAATCACCATGTGACAAACCCCAAAAGATGGAGATTTGTGCAAGTTCAGTTCTGAAAAGTCTAATTAGATAAACGTATTTAGAGATAACCCCAATTTTAGAAAAAGGTTCCAAACCTGAGTATCAAAAAACTGGGAGCTAAAATAAACATTGAACAGATGAAGAAAGAATTGTTTTAAAGAAGCTAAGCAGGGGATGTTAAAATTCAACACAAAAAAGCCCCTGCAAGAATGAGATGAGCAGCCAAAAGGGAGAAAGAGGAGGAGTGAATGTGTTGCTTCTTGTCTCGGGCTCTGGCATACGCTCTTAATAGTCAGCTTGGAACCCGGCCCAGATTCCTTTCTACCCTGATGAGGGAAAACAGAGCACACCTGACACAAGCATGCACCACAAGGAGGAGCATTGTTTGTGCGTGATGTGACTGAGTGAGCAGGGGACAAACAAAAAAACAAAAAATACGCACCACAGAGGCAGCTTGAATGAAAGCTGTCAAGAACCTGAACACATCCATGTTGATTGCTTCAATTTGAGCCATGCTTGCTTCATACTCGCCTGTTGCGACAGCCATAACCCTGTGGGAGCCACAGCACATTCTTGACCTCTGAATCCAACTGCAGAATATGCACAACAACATATTGCGTTATTTGTGTTTTTTTGGGAAAAGCTCATATGCAAACACGGCGAGAAATCCACCACTGGGTTATACTTGGTGGGTAAATCAGCTTAGCTTTGGCAAATGTGGCCTCAGTGGTCACCTGCCCTTAACTTTCCCCCATCCAGCTGTGGCTTAAGGGAAAGTGACATCATTACGCTGACAGTAAAACCTTCCCTGATCGTCTCGAAAAAGGTTCCCAAGCGCACAAATCTGCAAAATCACTGTCAACAACTGTACAGGCGTAGATAAACACGCAGAGACATACTTTCTATGCAGTGTACAAACGTAGACGTGCATGAACAGGGCACACCACAAACACATACAAATGATCTCTCACATACACACCAAGTTCCTCAGAGGTTACCCAAAGGACTAGACAGCACTTGGTGCTACTCTAAACCAGTAATCAGCGGCGTGGTTTGAGGGTGTGTGGTAAGGTAACCCAGACAGGGGGACGGACAATAGCTTGGGATCAAACCAACTCCTTGATGCAAAAAATAAATAAATGAAAAGAAAGAAAATTCTGCTGCAAAATCCCTGCAATCGTGTTTATTTTCAGTGCGCAAAAACAGCCCTGTATGCTTAGAAATTTGCATGTTGTAATTTTGTGGTATGGTAAAACCAAGAGAGAAAACGGAGTGAACAGGGCTTGATTTTATTTTTAAGGGGGTGTGAGCTTTGTTTAAATTTACATGAAACCATTCCCATGTTTTGTTGGGTTTTTCTTTTCTTTGTCTCCTCCAAAGCGATAGGGCAAAGGGCAAACCACTTCTTTTCTCTATGTGTGCTTAAACCACTGAGACCATCCACAATTATACTGGTTTTTCTCTTTTATAACAGTTTACAGATGCTTTGTGGGGAGTTTTTGCCCATCATCATGACGGATTATTCCACATTATCAATGAAATTGATCTTTTCAATGGAAAGCTTTATTTTTAAACTGCATTAATTGCACTTAAGTTGGATTGTTGTTGCCATAATAACAGAAACTGTTGCAACCTTGCAACAGATTCATGTCTTCAGCTTATCTCGTATCAAGTTCCTGTGTGATTAAGAGACATAGGTTGCAGTGTGTTTTCCCAGTTTTTCCAGAACCAAATTGTCAGAGTTGTTCTATTAATTTTTGGGTATTTCTTTTTACTATCAGCCAAAAGATAAAGTACAAAACATGAACATTTACTATAAGATGTCCTTGTAATCTAGGTAATGTACGATTCTGGAAGCGACAGTCTGACAGGTGTGCAGGAGAAGGGGGGTGGTAGCATTCATGTGTTAGCAGCTGACAAAAGAAGGTTCTAAAATGAGCTAATAAACAATGTTGACACAGGTTTCTCCCCTCAGGGCGCAAACTTTTGCTGCCATCCACCTCTCTACAAACTCAGGTATGGATTTTTTTTTTTTTCTAACACCCACTCGATAATGACACAAACCCAAAATTGCAAAGATAAGTGCAACAACTGGCCAGGTGGCATTATGTAATCAAATCAAATAGTGCATGAAGTGTAATTGCATACCTGTAGGCAAGACTAAATTATTTACCTCAAAAATAACTGATCTGAAAAGGTGCTCCTTCGGCAGCCTTTAACCAAAAAGCATTTAATTAATTGGTGCAGGGCGGCCCCTTCAGTTCTGCACAATAGTGGGAACAAAACAGCACTTTGTCACCTACACCTAAAAGCATTAGACGAAGGCCGCCAAGAGCTGAAGAGGCAGGTGAAGCGTGCGTAACTCAATCAATCTGATCTTTGTCGCTTGTCTATGTCTCAAATACCAACACGTCCGATCCCGCTCCCCTCCTCCTGTCACACATGAGCGCTGTAGCAAAACAAATGGCCAGAGTGCTTCACAGCTTATAACTACGCTTCCTTTAGCACACTCTTTTTACAGTGTGAACCCAAATTTTACCTGGATCAAATGTCAGGACTGCACATCAGGCTGCATTTAGAGGATGCAGCTTGAAAAAGGTCTAACAACACATGCAAACGGATTTTCTCTTTAATAAATCAAAAGAAGCTGCAGAAAATCTGACACTTGACAGACCAGAGACAAAAAAGCTCTAATTTCCAGACGTTTATATTTGTATCAAATTTAAATTTTATCACCTTTTTTTTTCGTCCTATCTGGTAAATGAACAATCCATTACTCCAAAGAAAGGTGAAACAATGGAATTAGGTATAACCTTTGGTCCGATGTTCTCAAAATGTTCTAGGGATTTTGAGAACATTGTTAAGGCTCTGTGTGGGAAAAAGAGCTCCTGTTGTAACCAAAACTCGCTGCACAGTTTGCTGAAGAATAGCGATGCACCGAGAAATCAGTTAGCTAGAATCAGACAATTTCCAGTTTGACTGGTCGTAACTGATCAGTCAGAAACTAAAAAATCTTTCTTCTTCTTTTTAATGAACACACCGTATATCAGTTTGCGCTGGCAACAGCATTTACAGAGAGAAGACAATATTTTCAGAATCAGTGAGGTGTTTGGATAATAAATCAGTGGAAGCACATAAGACGTACAGTAACAAGCAATTTAAAAGAAAAGTGTATTTTCTGCAACATCTCCAGACATGGCTTTGGTTTATCCAGTACTAAAGAGAGCAAGTCATTCAGCACATAACAGGAAGGGTAAACAGAGTACAGCGCAGCTGCTCTGTTTACAGTTTTATGCTTGTAAGCTTTCAACCTTTGTATTTTATGGAACATGCTGGATTTGGAAATGTTTGCTGCCTTTTAATAATCTTAACATTCCTAATATAACATGTTAGCTCCATAATAATTTTGTCTTTGTTTTATTATAGTAAAAACAGCAATTGCTCTTACTTACACTGTTTGATTTTATCTCTGCTCCTAATATAAATGATTAATGATCGCTCACAGCAACGAAGCTAGAAAAAACATGTTTAATGATGTTCTTTGAACTTATTTTATTGTAGTCCCTAAAGAGACCTTTAAATAAGCCAAAATGAGTATCAGCAAGAAAAAGCTTAGCAAAAATCAGAGATGGACACAAAATTTACATCGGTGCGAAGCTACTAAAGAACAAAAATGTGAAAATTTTTTAGATGCATGAGAGTGTGTACGCACAGATACAAAGACAAAACAGGAGTATGCACTCTACAACACGTGTTGTCCACAGACACACATATCCCTACTGTCTGGCACACGCAAGCATGAGCAGCTGCAAACAGATGGTGGAGCCAAGTGGCCAGACAGTGTGTTTCTAACAAGCGCATCTGCTTTCTCACTTTGCTGCCCTCTTCTTCCCACTCCGACTCGGAGACGAAGACACACACAGAGCATGAGAACACAGGGACAGTGACGAACACACCGAGTACAGCGTTCACACAGAGGTGACGTCCAGACAGTTGGGGAAGCCGTGTCTGCAGCTTTACGCAAAACACAGTCCCAGACCAGATTCCCACCAATACGAGCTCATTTTGCAAAACATCTTTAAAATATACATTTGTTCAGAGAGAAAAACTCATACCTCTACGCACAACTTCTATTAAATCCTGTTTTGAAATTGCTTTTACTGAGGTTAACTGTAAAATGAAAGTCTATACCATCCACAATTTTAGACACTCTGTCTTGAAATCCTACTGTGAGACTTGAACTGTATGTAATACTATATGTATTAGAAATTAAAGGTACAAGGTACAATTTCAAATATTTAGATGTATGTTCATTGTGTTTATCTGGTCTCTAAGCACAACAGAGCAAAGATCAACATGCTCAAGCTGGCAATACTGAACTAGCTCCCCACTGCCCCTTTTACTTACTTATCTGTTTTACTCATCTAGAAGAATCTATTTATGGGACAAAAAAGAAATAATCAGCTCTGCTTTAATTTCTACAAGGGCAATCAACAACAACGACAACAAAAATAATGTTTCTGGTTCAGCAGCACTTGCAATTTCTCACAACGAGAAGATATTTTTTGTCTTCATGTCGAGGTCTCACCAGCAGCGAGCTTCCTACGTGTGTGGGCTTGGTGTGTTTACAATGCTAAAGCATTGCTGCGTTCCAGTTGTCTTAGACGTTTCTGATCTGAGGATGTCGTCACACCAAAGGTCAGAAAACCAAGGGAATTTGGTAATTGTTCTGTTGCTAACTGCTATTAGCCCCGTAAAACAAATTTCTTTCCATTCTATGGATTTGTACACTAAACAAACATGCTCACAAATAGAGATTGTACAGTAATGTGTAACAGTTTGTTCCTGCAACTTTGACTATGTTCTATACACATGACCCCGAGCTCCTACAAACTGGCTATTATTGTTGCAGTTTTAATGGTGATTATTACTCATTTATTCTCATTTTTACCATCTGTATGTGCCCACTTTTATTGTAAGTTGCGTCTTTTAAAATGGGTTTCATTAACGACTTCCTGGAAGGTTATGTGTAAAAAAACACCTTGTGCCACATGTTAGGAGTTATTCACTGAAACAAAACAATATATCTCTCTGTAACTCCCCCATATATTTGCACTACAAACATGACAAACTGTTCCTTATCACAAAGGAACTTTGCAACATATGAATGGAATAAGCACATAAAAGGTTACATTCTGGAAAAGGAAATCTTGGGAAGTGCTTTTTTGCAAATAATGCACCAGCCATTTAGAGATAAGCCCAAAATTATTCATACGCCTGGAATATTTAGATTCAAAATTATTGTCATTAAACCAGGATGCTCTCTGATAGAAAAAAGAACAGGCATCTCTCAAAAGACGATAAAACAATGTAAGAGAAGTATCAATTTTGAAAAAAAATCTTTTTTTTTAAATGTTCATAAAAATGCTATCACAATAATTATTTATACTCTTTTCAATAATCAGTGTAAAAAAGCTTATGAGCCTTATAGCAATAAATCCCTACCTATGATTGTAGGTTTTCCATGTTTTCCACTGGTATTTTGATGATTTACTAGTGCTTGAGGTTGGAAGGCCTCGTTGCCATCACCCAAATGTTTAGTTCCTTATTAAAGAAACATTCAGAATGTGATAATATTACAGATTGTCAAAATAACGAAATTACTTTGGATAAATAAACAAATAATTATGGTAATGTCTTCCTGCTTTGGGTTCCTAACCTAAAGCCCAGTTGCCTCTGGCTGACATCTGCTGTGTTTTGCAAAGAAACTCGTTAGTTGTAGAGTCCTAATGACTTTACCGCTTTAGCATCTGTTCACCTTCCAAAACGTCTGAGTCTGTATTAAACAAGTGTCATCAAATGTATTACAGGTACAGACAGCCTGAATGCATGGGGCTTGAATACTGAACTAGTACTTATTGCAGTCCAGGCAGTTGTGTATTGCTTACAGCGATATTCCAATAATGCTATATTTGCAAAATATTGTTCAGCCCTACTGTCCCTCTTATTCAAGTCAGAACTGTGGTTGGGCCACAAGTGTTTCTGCTTCACTTCAGCATCTTCAGCAGATCAGCGTACAAATTCACATCGCATATCACCAGCGTATGCAATTCTTCTAGTTTATTTATCTTTGATCCACAGCTAATGATCAAACTCCATATGAGATGCATTATACTGAATTCATATTCCAAACACAAAATACACGGCAGCTACAAAACTGCGCATACAAAGAACAGAGCAAGGAAAAGCATCTGAGCACTGTCACTAGAGCATAACAAAGGAGAATTAAACCCGGATAAACGCCAGAGACGGATTTTCCGAACCGAGATTCATGTAGCTTTTACATCATTCATCCTACAAAGATGGAATAAAGGCAAGAGATAAAACAAGAGGTGAAAGCGTTGGTTTTGGTGGGAGGCGTGTAAATGAAAAGAATCAGTTATTCCCAGCCCCTCAATGAGAAAATAAAGCTTTTAGATAAGGAGGAAGCAGAAAGGATGTGACAATGGCCTTATCGTGTTGGTACAGTTGGTGAGGAGCAGATGGAGGAGAGCAGAGAGTAAACACGAACGCTCACACTGATAGGAGCAGAAACCTAGGACCATCAGTATGGCAGTCATCAAGCCTGCCACTGCAAAACCACAGTTCTCCTCACATTTTCCATCCCCACCACCCTGTTCCCCTTCCTGGGAACCACATCACACTCACCCAACATTACTCCCAACACACAGTATGTTCTTATAGCCGAGCCCTCAGGCACCAACTCTGCAGCTCTGATTTTAAAGGTCTATGAAAGCAGGAGCTCATTCAGTTTTGCTACTGTTTACATCCGGCTGCACTACACTGTCTACAAAGGCCAGAAAAAGTTAAACTTTTTCCTAAAAAGGAGATCAAATGGAAAATGTTTCCTGCTTGATGCTGTGATGTTCATAAAATACCATGTGTTGGCCACATCGTAGTAGTCAAATGCAGATTGAGAGAGAGGTGGAGATCTGCGCCCGTATTCACAAGGATTCTCAGAGTCCCCTCAGAGAGCTCCTATCTTAGCCTAAAAAGTTCTGCCAAAGACTCCTAGCTTAAGAGTGATTCTGTTCGCTGCTGAGAGTGACTCCGAGTGAGGAGACAACCGAAATTCCTACCTTAGTGAGGAGCTGTGGTTGACCCCGTTGTTAGGTGTGACGCTGTGATTGGTTGTTGCAATGATAGAATTTAGACTGGATTCAGAAATGTGTAAATCATGGTGATAAAACTTAGCAAGATTAAATTAATTGTCACACAGCATTAAAACGTAGCTTATTTACATGCACTTTATTAATTTGATTTGCTCATAATTATTATGTTAACTCGCCATGCTGGTCGTTTTCATACTGCATATGTTTCATATTAATTAATTTAATATTAAATATATATATATTTAATATTAATATTACAATTCAGCATTTTACTGTGATTGCCTTCTTGTATACATATCTTGTACGATACAGCAAATACCTATTCACCTTATTTACATCTTCCTTCTACGTATATAGTGTTTAGATTATTGTACTGTATCTTGTGTAGAGTTTGTATTTATGTATATATATCTTTCCCAGATTGTCCAAGTTTTTCCAAATGCATTTTTTACAGTATTTTACAGTCTTTGAATATTTAAATAATTCTGTATATTGTTTGTAATTTTGTTCACCTTTTATTCAAGGTTATTTCATTATTGTTTCTATTATTTATTTATCTTTCCTAATATTACCTTACTAGAGGTAAACCTTTAATCTGTCCTGCCACTGAAACTATTTAATTTCCCCCAGGGGGATGATAAAGTTTATCTTATCTCTATATTAATAATTGTAAGATTGTTATAGACGTTTATGTGCTCATTTACTCGACTATTAGGGGGTGGACCCCTGCGTGACTGAGTCGGTAGTGTTTTCTTAATTCGCTGTTATTCATTGTTAGGAGAATATCTCTCCTTTCTATCGGTTTTTCATCCATTTTCTCTGTGTAAGACACTCTTAGGCTCATTAAAAGTCCTCCTCCCTACTCTTAAAATGTCCTCCTGTTAGGAGCTCTCTAAGGCCTAAGATGCTTCGTGAAAAACTTTTATCTTATTAAGGAAAAATTCTAAGAAAAATCTCAAAATTCAAGGAATGCTAAGATTTTTCTTAGAATGACGTCATTAGGAGCTACTTTTAGTCTTAGGATTCTTTGTGAATACGGGCCCAGATCTGCTGAGGGAGAATAGCCCTGCAGCTGTGACTGACAACTCATACGAAACACCTGGCAGAGTGTGGGAGATTTGGGCAGGTCGCTGCACGCTTTTGGTCATGTTGTTGTTCACCAGGGTGCATGACAGGACACAGCTTACAGATCGTGCAATAAAAGCATCCTTGTGACACACCACTCCAAGCAGAAGATACAACTTCTAATTAAATACAGCTTGCATTCTGCCACCTTGCATTATTACACAGAGAGACAGTCAGAGGTTTACACACATGGCATTAATCATGAGCATGAATGTAATCATTTTGGGGCTTTAAAATGATGCAAATCCAATGCATTTTAAAAATGAGTTAAAAATGAGTGCCTGTTAGGTTAATTGGTCACTCTAAATTGCCCTTAGGTGTGTAAATGAGTGTGTGCATGGTTGTTTGTGTGTTGCCCTGCGATGGACTGGCGATCTGTCCAGGGTGTACCCCGCCTCTCGCCCAAAGACTGCTGGAGATAGGTACCAGCTCCCCCGCGACCCACTATGGAATAAGTGGTAGAAAATGACTGACTGACTAAATTGAGAGATTTTCTGTAATCCACATTTATAACTAAACACAACGGCTCAAAAGAAATGGAAAAAGAAAAATGCATGCCCTCTTTATAACTATCAACAAGGTCCTAGGCATAATTCTGGCTGGATATTTGACCACTCTTGTTGCAAGAGAATCACTCAACCAGCTTTTAACTCCATTAATTTTCAATGACATTGAAGTTGGGGATAATCCATAAGCATAATGTTAGCAGACTTTATTTATTGAAAAACCAGTCTGTTTGGGAATCACTTGTACCCTAAAATGTGTCCAAATTTAAACTATCAAACCCAAAATACCGAGGATGTTTTTGAACAACCTATGACCCACCAAGGCTCAAGCCTATTAAAACCTCGAAAATTATGTTACACCAGTGTCATTGTCGAAAGTTATGTGATTTAACATTAAAGTGGACTAAGGCTGACCAAGAAGTAAGTCCCTACTTCTAAACGGGAAACCTTCAAGCATGACTGAAACATGCAGGTGTACCACAAACACCAGCCAAATGCCTCATAGAGAAAGGTTCCATGGTCTGACAAGCCAAAAAATGTGTTAACTGGGCCATTATGACAAGAAAATGTTTGGAAGAATCAGGAAAGAGTGGTGAAAAATGTCCTGCACTTGTATAGCACTTTATCTAGTCTGAGGACCTCAAAGCGCTTTACACTACAATCAATCATCCACCCATTCATTCACACATTCACACGCTGACAATGTTAAGCAACATTGTAGCCACAGCTGCCCTTGGGGCAGAAAGACAGAATTAAGGCTTTTAAACCTTAGTACACATGACTAACCATCAAGCATGGAGGTGGTAGCATCATGCTGAGGGTTTATTTCTGAACAGCAGAGGACTACCCCATAATTCTTCACCTTCAACACAGATCAGCTAGATGTTTAAAACTTGGACACGGTGACCAAAAGCAGTTGGAATAATCCTAGTTATCAAACAATTCAACTTCAGTTTATTATTTAAAATGTTATTTCTTGTTCAAAACATGTTCTATCTAAGGAAACCCAACTGATTGCATTGAGTCACTGACTTGCAGCATTTAGATGCCAGAGGCTTGTTGATGGGCTAAAGGGTTTCGCTTCTTTGCAATTTGCTGACAGACATCAGGTTAACACTGGGGCTATATGTATAAATTTGATTCTGATTCTGGGTGCATTCTGTATGGAGTCTCCAAGTTCTCCCAGTGCATGTGCATGTTCTCTCTGGGTACTCCAGCTTCCTTCCACAGACCACTAGATAATTGGTCTCTCTAAATTGTGTGTGTGTGTGTGTGTGTGTGTGTGTGTGTGTGTGTGTGTGTGTGTGTGTGTGTGTGTGTGCAAGCTTGTTTGTCATGTGCGTCTCTGTGTATCCGTGTGATGGACTGGCAACCCTTCCAGGGAGCACCCCTCTCTCGCCCAATGACTGCTTGGGATAGGCAACAGACCACCTCCCCCCGAAACCCTGCAGGGATGAGCGGGTATAGACAATGGATGGATAGATGTTTTCAAACTTGTTCTTATGTAAAACATCAGAACTCATGGCTTTTTGTAGTAAGAATATTTTACTAAAAGTCGACCGTGAAAAAAATACCAGGAACATGCAGTTTAACAGGTTTAAATGCCTGTGACACGCTTTCCTACAAATGCATAAATTGAAAGAAAACATCTTAATTTTGAAGGAATTAGGCAGTAAATCACATGATATTAGGATTAAAGACAAGAAAAAAGACACATGTGACTCAAAAAAAGCATATTTAGATGTAAAATTTTGCAAGTCCAAAGCTGCACAGAAATAATGTCTAAGGGGAAGTCTCTGGTCATTAAATGATAAACAATTCAGGTAGAAGCCAGGTTGCGTTAAAGACAGCATTAACATGGTGAAACGGTGCATTGCTGGTGGTGGCAGCCATTCTATGACAGCAGCCGTTATTCTGCACTACTTTCCTGAAGCAAAGAGGATCAGAGCTGGAAAACTGACGAGCGACAGGTGGGCTGGTCCTACCAAGCACAGCCAGTTGTGATCGGAGGACTTTTCGGCAAACTGCTTCGAACAAGAAACCTCTGAATTCATTAGAGAAAAGAAGTCAGAGCTCGGGATATCTGACAGACGCAGGAGAATGTTAAAGCAGATCCTAGAGCCAAGCAGTGCATCTAATGGGAAAAGATCACCAAAGAAAAGATTGTTTTTTGCTGCTGCTAAACGGATCAAGGCTCAGCAGGTAAGAACACTTCCTTGTTGCAAAAGTACATTTAAATATCCGCAGTTATTGTTAATAATAAAAAATCCAAAAGTATTATTTTATTATTAATAATAATAATCCGAAATTAATATTATTATTAAAATAAGATAAATTACACCAAGTCCGAAGCCATGGTTCTCGACCGGAAAAGGGTGGCTTGCCCTCTTCAGGTTGGTGGGGAGTTCCTGCCTCAAGTGGAGGAGTTCAAGTATCTCGGGGTCTTGTTCACGAGTGAGGGAAGAATGGAGCGGGAGATTGACAGACGGATCGGTGCGGCTGCCGCAGTAATGGGGGCGCTGTGCCGGTTGCGTGTGGTGAAGAGAGAGCTGAGCCGAAAGCGAAGCTCTCGATTTACTGGTCGGTCTACGTTCCTACACTCACCTATGGCCATGAACTTTGGGTCATGACCGAAAGAACGAGATCCCGCATACTGAAATGAGCTTCCTCCGTAGGGTTGCCGGGCACTCCCTTAGAGATAGGGTGAGGAGCTCGGGCATCCGGGAGGGGCTCGGAGTAGAGCCGCTGCTCCTCCAGATCGAGAGGAGCCAGTTGAGGTGGCTCGGGATGCCTCCTGGACGCCTTCCTCGGGAGGTGTTCCAGGCACGTCCCACCAGGAGGAGGCCCAGGACACGGCCCAGGACCTGCTGGAGGGACTATGTCTCTCGGCTGGCCTGGGAACGCCTTGGGCTCCCCCCGGAGGAGCTGGAGGAGGTGTCTGGGGAGAGGGACGTCTGGGTGTCTCTGCTGAGTCTGCTGCCCCCGCGACCCGGTCCCGGATGAAGCAGAAGGCGACGAGTATGAGTATGAGTACGAGTACGAGTACGAGTACGAGTAAATTACACATGCCTACGATATATTTAAATAATTGTTTCTCTAAAGATTCTGGTATAAAGTAAAAAAAATGACACTCCAAGTAGTGTCTTCAGATCTTGTAGCTGCTGCTACCGCTCCATGCTGCTCAGATTCACCTCCGGTTATTTCACTCAGTGCCGTATATATTCTGTAACCCTGGATTTACACTGTATCTGTTCCGGTTCGGTCTGGTCCGCTGTGAAGCTCAGAGGAACTCCAAGAACCATGCACAGATCGCGCAATAAAAGCAAGTGATAAATGCGGTAGCAAGTCCAAAACAACTCATTCTATGGAAGTTAAACCATTTAAACTGCTTTAAGTTTTTCATTTGGTGCATCTAATGTTTAATTGCTAGGTTTATAATACCTTAGTTAACCCAGTAACTGATCTAATTGATCTAATGTAAACAACGGCTAATATATACATATAAATGTATGTGTGTATTTATTAATATAACGAGATCTAGTCTGTCTTTAGTGAATTATTTTGAAAATCCGGATGTTGTGCTTGTTGTTTCCTGGTGGTAGGTTATGATTCATGCAGACTGACTCTGGCCGTGCTCTGGTTGAATTACATGGCCGCCCGCACGCCACAGTACTAGTGCTCTGCTACCTGATGAAAGGTGACTTTCTTCTCCTGACTCTGCTGCGTCTCTCTGTGATAGTGACTGAAATATATCTAAAGAAATAGCATATTCTTCGCTGCTGTCAGTGTTGTCAGCCATTGTAGTAGCAGTCAGTTTACATGCGGGGGTTCCCCTTTGATGTCATAAAAGAGCGCGAGAAAATTGCAAAGGAGTAGTCTTGAAATGCCTTTTTAGTGAAATTTATGACCACATATCTCAACAACTGTTCATTTTAGTGGCATGAATTTGCTTTTTAAAATATTTTAGCAGTGTTTCCTTTCCATAAATGTAATTGGATTTAACATGAAAATTCAATGTCACAGGCACTTTAAAGTAGATTATAATGATTCTTGGTGACATAAACTTGGTCATAGATTTTTAATGTAAAAGTTGTCTTTTAGCCAGACATTTTTCAGAGAATTCACGTTTTCTTTATTCAGCTCAGATATAACTTCCTTTTTTTTTGGTTCAGATTTGAAAATGTTGACAATAACAACAAAGAGCAACCTATTTTCATTTTTCTCGCTCTCTTTTCCTGTGGTGGGCTACAGCATGCAGCACTTGACCAAAATTACAGGTGTGCTTTCCCCTATATAGTAATCAAATGGCCTTTAGACTTAAATGACCACTGGCAGTGCAAACAATAGCCACTTTTTCTGTCTAAAAGCAGGCACACATTATGTGGTAAACACCTATTATAGTCTTACCAAGCTGACCTTCAACAAAAACATGCCTCTGGGACTACACAAATATCTCCAACTTTCTTTTCTTACAACCTGACAAAAATACCTCTAAAACAGGAAGCATGGGTGAAGGCTGCAGCTCTAATAAGTCCTGGTGCTTTAAATTCCCAACCAGGGTGTACTCCCAAGTCACTGGCACCATGTAATTTACACAGCAGGCCCCTGAGCTTTTAAAGATAGCCAGATGTGTGTGTCTGGGGGGTGGGGGGGTGCAGCCGCTGCAGCAGCTATGTTCTCCGTTACAGAGCTCTCTGCGGCGGTGTTGCGTGTCCAAACACATCCTTCACGCAAACTCTGCTTGCACATTCTATGGTTTTTTGCATCAACGTGGACAACCCCCAGCCAAGCTCAAGTAAATGATTCCACGCATTGTTGATCACGTGCGTGGACTGAAAGAATTAATCCAGGTTGACAGGATCCAAATGCGCAAAGAGAATCTGTTAATAGGCTCAGTGAAAATCTCAAAGTTCTCCCAAATGTAATTCCATGATCACATTTTTCACTCGGGCTGTCCTGATTGTAAAAACAGCTGATTTCTAGAGTTAAAGAAAACAGGAACTTGATTTCCTTTGGAAGATCCGAGTTTTGTGCGGTATTTATTGGGTGTTAATCTGGTGCAAGAGGAGGCTTGGCATGAAAATCTTTGAGATCTGTACCGTGCCAAAGCCATTTGGCCTACATGAAGTAGACTCCAGACAAGTTTGCGTTTTCCCAAACGATTGCTTTTAACTTTTTAGGAGTAGAGAAGCAGTTGTCCAAGTGAAAAACTCACCCTTTATCCTGCGCTACATCTCGTTTTCTGCCAGTGGTACAACCTCCTCTTCGCTCCAGATAATTGGCATACAGTCAACTGAGCGACTTTAACAATCCTGAAAACCTCAAAGCTTTCATCACATCATATAAGCGCAAAATTAGAATCAAAAACACGTCGGAAAAGCAATCGAGAGTCCCGGAGCTGCGGCCCCCCGTTTGTTAATGAGTATTTCAAATAGATTATTATTGAGAAAAACTGAATAGCCTGAGAGCATCTGCAAAACTTCTGCCACTTGCGTAAAAGCGACGTGGTCTGTCGTCGTCGTCTCTCGGTGGGATTCTCGGTATGTTTATAGCACTGGCCCCTCTATTCCAATGGAGGCGTTCAGGACAGGCGGAGAGAGGAGCACATGCTGCGTTCAATAGCTGCGCAAAACGTCGGAATAATAAGATGTACGCTCTAGACGTGAAAAGCAGTGTGTCAAAAATGCATGGCAATTCCACGTGGAGTATAAACTTACATAAATGTTACAATAGCAATTTTATTGTATACAATAACGTACATCAAATATACAATTCTTAATATAAAAACATTTTTTGGGATAAGTATTGTCATAGTTTAGATAGATAGATAGATAGATAGATAGATAGATAGATAGATAGATAGATAGATAGATAGATAGATAGATAGATAGATAGATAGATAGATAGATAGATAGATAGATAGATAGATAGATAGATAGATAGATAGATAGATAGATAGATAGATAGATAGAAAGAAAAGCAAAAAAAGGAAAATATTTGTAATTATTAATATAAAGCTTTTTGCACATTTTTACTTCTTCCTCTTGCAAATCACAATGAAATGTGATTTCTTGAGAGGTCCCGCATGGAAACAAACTTGAGTTGATTTAAAAGGATGTCTTTCTCCCAGGTTGCAGCGAATTTCAGAGGTCGCGGCCTTGGCGCGGTCCGTGAACGCCCCAGCGGGTCCAGACGCCTCCGGGGCCACGTCCCCTCTGCTCTGACATCAGACCTGAGGAATCCGAGGAATGCTGGGCTCCTGGGAGAAGTCCTCCTCGTTTAATGGTTTTCCAGGGGCCACGGAGGAGACTAAACGCAGAACAAAGGAGACCCCTCACATGTCCATGTCCCCTCTGTCTGTCTTTAGGCGGGGAAATGAGTCACACTGTCGATGGGGCGACCTATCTCCATATAACCTACATTTTTAGCATGTAGGCCTACTTATATGCAAATGTGCAACAAAAAAGTATATGGTTATTTTAAACGTTTTTATCTTAAACTTAAGACAATTAGAATAAATTCTATAGGAACAAAATATAGCATTATATTAGCCTGTTTACCATTTTGCACTGTTTCATAATTAATTTTTCTTAAAAGCCTATTTGTTGTAATATTTATTATTTGCCTTCGAAGTAGCCAATTAATTGTCTTATAATTGGAAAAGTGCAAGCTTTGTATGTCACAGTTATTGACAAATCATTGAACACAAGAACTTTTCATCAATTTACTATCAAGAAGAGTTAGAAAAATGTGTTTATTAAAAGAGATATTTCTGTTCAGAAGCAGTGTGAGGTTTATTTGTCAGTGATAGTTGTCCACATTCTCCAAACACATATTTTACACACTGGAACTACACTTACCCAGACTCATTTGTCAATGATTTTGATGATGACTCCCTTGCAGAATATCCTGTTGAATGAACAGCTTCACTCAGAGGAGGCAGAAGAAGTCCACTGCTGTCTGATTCGTGAACAAATTGCAACCTCTTGTGGCGCTCATGTAAGTCACAGCAGCAGGGAAATGCCTGGCGAGAATCCTTACAGTAACAATCATGTTCCTTCATTGCACTGGTTTGTAGAACAAATTTATGACTTAATTACTACAATGTAACATAAATATTTGCTGTACTGTTGAACATTGTGTTTAAACCTTTTGTATTTTACATTCATTTTTCTCACATTTACATCCTTGTTTCTAATAGAGATGCAAGCTTTTCCTGATTTGTGAAGCATTGAGGCATTGTCAGCATTGCATTAATTGCATCAGGAACATCTAAACAGACACAAGGGCATCTATAAATGCATTTTCATGGATCTTAGACCATGTAGATTTAAGATCAAGATTTGTTTCAGTGAGGTTCTGTAAAGACGTTTTGAGCAGTCAATATTTTATCTACAGTGGTTAACTTCAACTGTCTTCATTTCAATGCAATGTGACTACAAATCTGCCAATAATGATTTAATTTAAGAGGGTGAAAATGGTGTGGTGACTTATGTCATATGACAAATATGACAAAATAATAATTATAATGATTTATATAATCATTTATGACATATGAAACATATCATAAGTCATGTTCTGGTGTTGATGTTGAGTTGGACTCAAACAACGGGAAGAGGAAGGCCAGAATCATAATTGAAGAATCCTAATGCGTATTTACATATTTTCCTCAAGACAAAATATGCCCCCTTACCGCTGTAAAAATATTATCTATTGATATTTCTTTCCTGCGATGGACTGGCGACCTGTCCAGGGTGCACCCCGCCCCTCGCCCGTAGACTGCTGGAGCTCTATATGGAAGAAGCGGGTATAGAAAATGGATGGATAGATGATATTTCTTTCCCATTTTGAAAAAAAACATCTTTCTTTTTAAACTACTTTAGCTTTAAATGTTAATCATATTTTTGGGGTCAGTATGGCTAGTGAGGCCAGTATGTTTATTTAACCCACAGGTTTTTTTTGAAAAAAAACTTTAAAAAAAATATTTATAAAAGACCTTTCAAGGAGTATTTGAGTTTTTTATTATAAGGTCATAAGTTAGGTCAATAATTGGCAGCAATGTTAGTTTTAGTGCAGAATTTGTTTTTCATTTTGTACTTTATTCATTATTTATTTATTTGCTGTTTCAGGTTGAAGACAAAATATAAACTTCCCAAAAACTCCTTTGAAAATGGTCGGTAGTTTCTTTGTCACACTTTAAACTACTTAATCTTTTAAAACTAGTGTAGTCTTACAAATAATAATAAAAAAAATATATATTATTATTCTTTTTATTTTATTTTTTTAGTAGTATTATTGGGACTTATAGTATGTATATAATGGAGCGGGAGATCGATAGACGGATCGGTGCGGCTGCCGCAGTGATGAGGGCACTGTGCTGGTCGGTTGTGGTGAGGAGAGAGCTGAGCCGAAAAGCGAAGCTCTCGATTTACCGGTCGGTCTACGTTCCTACCCTCACCAATGGCCATGAACTTTGGGTCATGACCGAAAGAACGAGATCCCGGATACAAGTGGCTGAAATGAGCTTCCTCCGTAGGGTGGCCGGGCACTCCCTTGGAGATCCAGTGAGGAGCTCGGCCATCCGGGAGGGGCTCGGAGTAGAGCCGCTGCTCCTCCACATCGAGAGGAGCCAGTTGAGGTGGCTCGGGCATCTATACCAGATGCCTCCTGGACACCTTCCTCAGGATGTGTTCCAGGCACTTCCCACCGGGAGGAGGCCCAGGGGACAGACAAGGACACGGTGGAGGGACTATGTCTCCCGGCTGGCCTGGGAACGCCTTGGGCTCCCCCCAGAGGAGCTGGAGGAGGTGTCTGGGGAGAGGGATGTCTGAGCGTCTCTACTGAGTCTGCTGCCCCCACGACCCGGTCCTGGATGATGCGAAAGACAACAAGTACGAGTATGAGTAGAATGTATAATGGTATAGTAACGGCACTATTTTTAATTGAAAAAACTAAATACTATAATAACTACCATAAAATGCATTTCAAATAGTTTCAAAGACTAAATTGCCAGAATACTGTATATGACATGTTTTTTTACACACAAACACACAAATAGTAGCACATGCTTACTAATTAATAGCAACTCTCTTACTGAAAAAAAGCAAAAAGTGTGATCTTTTGCTACATGATTTGAACGGGGGCAAAAAGCGCCATCTGATGGAAAACTGATCATTTTTGTCTTGGTTTTTGTTGAGATTAATATAGGATCAAAATGGCCTTTTCAATTGGACATTTTAGTTCTTAGGGATAGGGCTAATTTAGGTAACTAAGATGGAAACTTAAATCAGTAAATCAGCAAGAATCAACAGCATAGGAGTATGAACTTGGCAACGAAGGTTCTGACAAGTGATGGAACGGAGAGACACATAATACATAAATACTAGAGGGGACACAGGGAAAATGACAAAGCACAAAAACGAAAACCAAAGTGACAACAAAACTTAAAGTCCACAGCATCATGATAATGTCATGTTTTTAAGATTAGAGTTGTTTTAAGATGATATATTTTAACTGACCTCTGGTATTAATTCACCCCACTAATATGCTTGTCTGTCTGTCTGTCTGTCTGTCTGTCTGTCTGAGCTTAAAAGAGAAATTAACTTCACTGAAAAAGTGTGAGCTTTTGTTGTTAGAATTTAAATGAAACCATCTGGAGAGACATGTTCAGCCAGAACTCCCTTTTTAAAGCCCCAATTCCTCTTTTTTCAAGTTTATCTGCTAGACATGTTTTACGTCGGAAGGTTGACCTGACATAAAGATACTCTGTCCAGCCATTGAGGACTTCAGTTTATGGCTTCTTCCACAGACTGTGAAAGTGTGCAGGAAAGAGAAACACGTCTCACATATTGGTAATAAACCTCACCAGTGTCCTGAAGGAACTTCTACTTGTCCTCAGGGAGATGCAGAACCGTGGCTTTCAGACAAGCATCAGGATTAGTAAGCAACAACAGTCCAACGTCTGAATTAATTGGGCTGAGGGTATGAGACACTGATCAGGCCATGTATTCACAGCATAACTCCAAAATTGTTACCTGATCTCTAGCCAGTAATTTCCTGTTAGCTTTCCAATCTGTCTACTTTAATAACAGGGAGAACATTTTCTTCAAATACTTTTGGGTCAAATAGTCAGACCACTTTGAAGCAGGATTTACAGTTCCTTGCAAACACTAATTATTTTCACATTTGTAGATTTGTGACCATAAAAGCAAATCTGTAGGTTAGATAGAGCAAAATTTAACAAATATACAGTAAGATTAATGCAGCTAAGCCCTGGTGTGTAGCATTTGCATGACTCTTTCCATTTCAAAAATAACTTCATTACTGTAGTATTTATATAGAGCAATGACTAAAATTTACCAGCAGGAGGTGTGAATAACAAACAATGACAAAAGCCACTTTACTCTGTCCACCTTCAGAGCACAAAACTGAATAGACAACATAAAATATTCAGTTTAATTTTATTTTTACCATCAAAGCCAGGGGCAATCAACAAATATATAAAGATTTTCACGTCTCCTCCTGCAGACAATTATGCTTGTTTTCTTTTATGATTAAGGAGACAGAATAATTTCTCTCAGCTTGTAAAACAGGAAGTCATGAGCATCTGGTTTTTACATGTAAACTAACTTTGAAGTTAAGGTTGTCTAAACCGTTTCACAGTTGTTCCCATCTTTGATTTGCTTATCTTAGCCCATTTCCCATCTGTTTTTAAAAGAATCACTTCAGCAATAAAGGTTTTTTGATGTTGCTGTCTCGTGAAACAAAATGTCTGAGATTTTAATCTTGGGACATACTTCCAATCTCAGCTAAAACAGTTTACAGTCTTCTGGCACCCCTGCCCCCTCCCCATGTGTTTCCCTCCTCTTCCTCCCCTGCTGTGCATGTGGGGGTGTGCACACAGGCTTGGCTGACAGAGCTTAGTTGGAATTCATGCACATCTGTGGTTTATCATTCCAATCAACCAGAAGATATCTACACTAATTTCTACTCCTCAGTCTCCACCATCATTTCCAGTCTATTTCATGTAGTTGTGTCTGGCAGAAACGTTGTGTAACAAGAAAAGGTTGATTGTTTACCTTGCTCCTGCTAATGTCCTTTGTCTCCTTCACAAGCCCACCCTTATCTAAATCGTAGATACAAAACCAAAAGCTATAAAATGTTTTATAATTGTTTCGACTCCGTTACTATCTGCCTCTCTTCTGCCTCTCTTCTGTTTATCTGGCTAAAGTGTACCACAAGGTTGTAGTTTAGGGCCCCTAATATTTTAATCATAAATTCTTTCACCTTAGCGCATTTTGAGCATATTTAAAGAAATTTCATCTCCATCTAGCATTGATGATATTTGGTTATATTTTTTGTTTAAGCGCCTAGATATTTCTACAGATGTTGAACAGGTGTTAAAACGCACACTGAGAACTCTCCAGTTTAAGGTTAGGAAAATTGCTTTAAAAAAACTTTTATTTTGCTTTGTCTAAACTGATGCAATTCATTGTCCACATAATAAAGCCAGTTAGGAATGCCTGTGGGTTATACATTAGGCTTCTTCAAGGCCTCTGACTAAGTCTCCTGAATTTTTACAGTCACACAATAGCTATTTCAGTTGCAACGGGTTCTCAGTAACTTCAGAGACAATTTTAAGATCCTGGTTTTTACTGACAGAGCTTTAAATGGAGAAGCCACAGCATTTAGTTGCACCTAAACTGTTTCAACCCTGACTGCAAATGAGGTTTATTGGCAAAATTTTAAATGTTTCAGGTAATAGCAATGAACAGCCTACACAACAATAGTTTTAGTAGTTCAGTTAAACTAGTATTGCAGGAATTTTATCCTGTAATTTATACAACGCTCACTGCAATAACTACTGGAATATCAGTATTATTCAACCCTCTGAATAGAACTTTGTAAGAGCACAAATCTGCAAATCCGGCATACTCTCAGACACACCTAATGTGGCTGATCAGGGACTTTATTAGTTGCATCATGTGTGGTTGAGATAGAACATTTCAATTACTTGGACTTCTGACCGTGACCTTTCATCGCATGTAATAGACATGGCTAAGTCAAAAGAATTGTCCAAAAACATAATTACCTTGCAGAATTAGGTAAAAGATAGCAAAATGCCTAAATATTCCTACAGATACAGTTGGAAGCTCAGTTCACAACTGTAAAGGTAAAGGAATAGATGCTAAAGCATCTGAACGGGTTCAAAAGAGGATGTTGCCACATGCCAGAGGAGGCAGGTGGTCAAAAACCTCAAGCTGGCTGCAAAAGAGCTGCAGCAGAATTTGGTAGCAGCAGCCACTGATGTTTCTGATTCCACTGTGAGACATATAGTAACCACTGGCAGGCTCCATTGCTGAACTCTACAAGAAAAGCATAAAAGAGGCCAGCTCCAATTTGTTTTATCCTATCTAAAAAAGAAAAATAATCAAATCGATATCATTTCAGGCCTATGAATCAGCAGTATGTCTGGAGGAGGAACAATGAAGCACACGCTGAAAAGAATAGAGCCTATAGTGAAGCATGGTGGTGTGTCAATGATGCTCTGGGGCTGGTACAATTTCTCTAACACTGGAAACCTGCAGCATGGGGAGGACAAGATGGATTCAATTAAGTATTAGAAAATCACCATGCTGTATGTGGAGAAAGCTGAAGCTTCAGACAGGACAATGATCCCAAATATGCCTCTAAGTCCACCAAGGTTTGGTTTTAGAAGAAGTCCTGGAAGATACTAAAGTGGCCATCATAGTTGCTGCCTGACTTGAATTCTATTGAAAACCTTTGGTGAGATTTGAAAAAGATAACTGCAGCACCCAAACCCCATAATATTAATGAAACAGATTTTCCCATTCCTGAGCAGTGCTGCCAGAAGCTGGTGTTTGACCATGGATCATGTTTGCAGTAGGTCATGGAGGGGTTGAATAATTTTTAGACAGAGCTGTCATCGAAAGTGATATTTTGTGTTACTTTTGCAGAAACCACTTGGAATATTAGTTGCTTTGAGCTATGTAAGTTGTTATAACTTGATGTTTTTGCTGCTAACTGCTGATCATTTGTGTACATTGCCAATAAACCAAATAAGCAGTGGGGGTTGATAATTTTAGGTGCAACTGTTCATCAAAGAGCTTTTGGATCCATGCATTTCCAGCAGGTCCTGGAGGTACTGTGATCAGGACAATAGTGGACCCTCAGACTCTGGGGTTTTCTCCTTTTCAGTGTAAGATGTTTGAACGTGGTGGTCTCTTTCAAAAAGCAGATAAAACCTCAACGGCTCAAGAGATCTAGTTTGCAACTTTGGCCCAAAAGACGCTGTTTTTCATCATGTCTTTCATTGTCTTTTAGTGTGTTTTCTTGTGGAGTAAAGCATTCATGTCTTGCCATCTCTCCAACCCCTGTTTGGGGGTTCTGAAGCCCTGAATCTAAGCGAATCAGTGAACAGTGTGAGGATGAAACAATTCGTTGTATCTAAAGTTCAATCAGAAAATACAGCAGCAGATCAATAGGTCTACATGAAACTTTGGTTTCTGTGGCTGAAAAAACAACCTCTCAGAAACTAAGTCTGATAAATAGTCCAACAAGGTGAAGAACACTGTCTGAAATTCTGAACACGCATTTCTAACTACATAAATAAAAGTGCTTCATTTTCTTATTTATATTGCGGAAGGTGAAACCTTTTACACACAGTCATTTAAAGAAATGACATCCCATTCATTATTTAGTCCTTTAATTATGAAATGTTCACATATTGATGTGATTTTTATTTATCTTTGAAAAGGAAAGTGATTTAATTATACGTAAGCACCAAGCTTACATATAATTAAATTATACCACATTAGCAGTGCTTAATCATCACACATGAATAAAATTAGTTATCTAGCTGAGAAAAAGTTTGGACACCCTGCCCCTAATAGCTAGTGTTTCTCCCTTTGGTCAAGTGAGCTGCTTCTTGTTGCCACCAATCAGTCTGTAACATCAGTATGTAGAAAGTTTGCCCTTCTCACCTTCAGCTGTCAGATGTTTGAAGCATTTCTTGCTTGTACAGGCTGTTCATTCACCCCAGATCATCTCAATGAGATCAAGATCTGGGTTTTGACTCAGGACTTTCAATTCCTTTACTCCCAGTCAGTCCTTGATGGATTTACTCGTATGTTTTGGGTCATCGTCATGTTTCAGGCTCTAGTTCTGGAAATGGTTTCACATTTTTTTTAAGCACCATTTGATACACATCTACAAACCATGGCACTTTCACCTCCATGTTTCACAGCTGGTATGAGGTTCTTTCACTGGAATGCTGCGTTTGGTTTACACCAAACATGTTCTCTGTTCTTGTGTCCAAATCATAAAGTTTTAGACTTATGTTTCCAAATATCTCTTTCTGATTGCACATTCCTGCACTTTCACATCAACAGTAGCAAGAACCTGCTTTAGATCCCATGATGACATATTTTGGTTTTTAGTGATTTCTTTTACCATCTTTTTTTGGGTCTGCTTTTGGAGTAAACTTGAATGGATGGCCAGACCTGGGAATTTTGGCAGTTGTTTTGAATGTTCTCCACTTTTAGGCAATTTTCCATAAAGTGGAATGGCAGAATTCAAACTCGTTTGAGACCCCATTAAAATCCTTACCAGACTCATAAGCTGCTACAATATTCTTTCCAAAGACCTCAGGTACCTCTTTTAATCACAACATAAAATTAAAAACACGCCAAACAAAATGTCTGAGGTTGTTAACAGGGCAAACCTCCTTCAAATTGTTGAGTAACGATTTATCATCATGTGCGCAGATGTGATACACTTGTAAATAATTTTAGCTCATGTAATGTGGGGGCTGTCATTATCTATGCCTTACCAGAAGTTATTTTTTTATTACTTATTACAAAGAAATTTTAAACGGTCTTTCCTTCAGTTTTATTTGTTGGGTAAACTATTTGAATATTTCAGCATTAAAAATTTGATGAATTGTTAAAATTCACACACAGCATCAGGAAAGATTAAACTGAATTAACACACATTTTTTGGGGGAAAACAATTTTAATTTAGTTTACATTTTCAGAAATTCAGCTGTCCCTTTAAAATCTTCCTAGAGTCGCCCCTAGGCAAGACAAGGTGAAGTTCTCGGACCAATGATGAAAATTCTCAAAATTATTTTATAATCTTAGCTATAAATCCTGCTTTAATGTGGATAGACACAATTCAAATTTGAAGTCATGGGTATTTCAGGGGTTTGCACAGGAACTGGGATCAGCCTTTATGGTATTATGACTGCAGAAATAACACAAAGTCCAAAATTAACTAGATGGTTCAATCTTTGTGAGAAACTTTAGGAAATGACGTAAAATTCAAGATTTCCAATTCAACGAAGTTGAAATAATTTTGGTCAGGGGTCTTGAAGGATGAATGAAGATGTTTAAGGACATAGCAGAGTGGTTTTAGATTAATTGCAACCAGCTATTCTATCTGTATTTGACACAATTTAAAACTTCTCTCTTAACAAGCACATTTCTTCTTATGTTAAACCAGACCTCTCTGGGTAAAATCTGTTCACTTCTGCAGGTGAGGGCGTATAAAAGTTTACACTGAACAGGTAAATGGGATGGATGTTTCTTCATCGCATCTCCTCCATTCATAAAGCCCTGTGTTTGTGTGTTTCTATCTATGTGTGTCTTCTTCTCCCATGACGTCCGCCCAGTGACTCAGGCCCTTACAAATGAAGTTTCCACACAGGGACGCACGCACAACTTCCAAAAAAAACAACTAGAAACGATTGATTCTGTCAAATTGACTTTATAAGCACCATTGTTGGTGCTCACACATGAGCAATTAGGATCAGCCTTTTAGGGATTCAGACCCAGATCATCCAGGGTTCACAGATAAAAAAACTGCTGTTTTAAAAGTCATATGACAAGGGAGTGTTCAATTCAAGTAATTGATCTAAAAGAACAAAATCATCCCAAAAAACACTCGACTGAGATGTTTGAGGCTTTTCATGAGTGCACTGAAATAAGAAAATATAAAAAGCACCATGAGTTAAGTAGTTCACTTGTTCTTGACTTCTTTTTTTTAATCCTCAGATGAACAGAGCTTGCAGTATTGATCAGGAGCTGTGTGGGTGGTCATGCACAAAAGCGCACACACACTCCTCCCCGTTTGGAGCAGAGAAGTTGACGCCGCACCTTAATCACACCCAGAGGCCTTGACACTCAACAATCTTTAAATCTTGCAACTAGAAAAAGAGCTTACGTCGTCTAAGGAGGCGAAAGCGAGCCCATCTTTTACTGAGCGTTTTATTACTTACTGGGAACGGAGAAACCTGGTGAGGAGGAGAGTGACTGAACGTCTGCAGGATCTCTGAAGCAACAGCAGAGGGGGAAAACAAGAAGGGAGGAAAACCATTTGGAAAAAGGTACAAAAAAAAGACATCTTAATGTTATTTTATTGCCACTGACCAATGAATAGTAGCAAACATAATGACAAGCATATAGGTAGTACCTTGGAGTGCATTTGTACAGATGTTTGGTAAAGTTTAAGGTCAGATTTTGATTGTTTTCTACCAGATGTAAGCTCATGAAATATCAAAACATGTTCCTTTTTCATTACTGCTTTGTAGGCTCCTTTTATCAAAATGTGTATATCTGTGCAGATCTCAGCTGAGTGAGTCATGCTGTAGGAAGATATTAGTCTCCGCCAGAGTTACAAAAACAAAACCCCACCAAGGAGTCACAATAACAGAGCAGGGAGGAGAGAAGCAACAGGAGAAACATTCTCAACAAAGAAAAGCTTATTATCCATATTTTTTAAAAAGTTCTTCTGATTGAGCTTTAAAATGTTTAAACATTAGAGAATGACTACATTTATGGCTAAATCTTCACCCTTGAGGTATAATCATGTGCCTCTTTAACAGAAAACCCTCCAAAGATTAAAGTGAGGAAAGACAACTTTAAACTTTAGGAGGATTTTAAACATTGCAAAGACCTTGAAAGTCAATTTTTAACAGAAAACAGTAAATTCCTACGTCACCTGCATGTTTCCTCACTATAGTGAATAAGGCAGCCTCACAGTACTCCTTCTTAACCTTCAAATGCTTGTAGAAGTACTAAATAACAAATTTTGTTCACTTAATGAGGTCATAACAATGTAATCATCATCATTATCCCTATATAGTGTGGTTTTATGCAGCTGTAAACAGTAGCTGGCCTTGTAGATCTGCTTTTTCATGATTATTGCATCAAATTGGTCTTCAAATGAAATTAAGTGATAAAAAGAATAGAATGATCTAAATTAAGAGCGAGCTATTAGTTTTTTTCGCAACATTATGAAATAATTATAATATTATGTTAAAGCAGGGAGTAAAGAATGACAAAATTAGAATCAGTCACCATGAGAAGTTTAATGAGGAGGGCTTGATGTAATTTGATGAAAAAAGATACACCTGGGGATTTAAGCTTTTCCAAGGCTTTCAAATAATTCAAATCCTCTGGTTTACCAGGACTGGCATATGACTGGTACAGATGCCAACAGTCTGATGTTTAAAAATTAGAATCTTTATTGAACACTTTTGACAAAACACTTTTTGCACGGTTTTGTCAATTTATTTGTATCATAACTGAGACATCAGACTTTTACAGTCATGTAATTATGAAAACCAAAATGATCCATTTCCAATGCATTATAAAAACACACTGCATTTATTTAATTTGCCATTTTTTAAAACTATGTTACAGTTTGTAATTCGCAGATTGTGTATTTAAAAAAGAAATGTGTAAAACATAAAGTATTTGGCAACATATTTACTTGAACCTGTAGCTTTTTGAGGGACTCCTAACTTTGCTAAAGAGGTAAATGTCCAAGATATATTCGCATAAACAAAATCATATGTCTGGCATTATAGATTGACAAAAACAACCTGCAACTTGTTTTGGCTTGATGGATCATCATTACTGTGCCAAGGCAAGCAACCCTACTGCATGGCCTGGTTGGTCTCTTGATGGCAATGGCTGGTGCACCAAAATCAATAAAATGGACATTGATTTTTTAAGAACGACAAATGCTCGATTTCCTGTTACAACACTGCAGTCATGTGAATTAGAAATGGACACCAACTTGAAATTATCCCGTCTGTCTACAGTTGGTGGCAGTAGTGCACAATGTGTGACTCCAAAAAACTCCAAGGAACTAATGAAGCAAAAAATGTAGCCAAAATTATGGCATAGATGGAGGATATTGATAAAAGCATAGATGCTTAGGTTAAAGCATCTGTTAAAGCCAACAGGTATCCGAACGGGTTGTGAGCTCTGATATTCCAACCACTTCAGGCTAATAATTCACCAAGCCATAAACTGCACCAGTGAGTTACTGGGTTATACACACGAGTGGACAAATGATCATTTCCCACATTCCACTTAACCCCGCTGGCTTATGATTGATGTAACTGACCTTAAGTGGACCTGTCCAGATCTTTGTTTTAGAAATGCCCCAAGTAGCGCGATTCCAAACATTTCTGCAAGATTGTGCAGTTCTTCATTAATCTACCAGATCTGAAAAAAAACCTGCTATTCATTACAAAATAATTTTAAAACCAGAGCGTTAATTTCTTCAATAAAATAGCCATATTTGTGATTTGTTTTTATATAATTTTTTTCAAAATAAATAAAACAACTGATGGAAAATCCTGAGTGGTGATTTCATGTTTTTCCACAGTTGATTTCATGATTCCATGTTTCCATCGAAGTAAACACTTAATTTTTTTGTTGCAGAGGGTTAAATAATGTGGGTTTAACTTTCCACACATGTAGCTGAGGTGATAATGACAAAAAAAGACAGCATTCAACCTTGGAGCAGCTAAGACAAAGTGGTTTGTAAATAAAACTGAACATTTTCATTAGAATGCTTTGTAATAAGCATTCAGAAAACAGATCGCAGATAATTTCCTAATCCATAACTTCTCTTCTGTAGCATGAAAAATAGGCAGTGAATAATAATAAATTATATGAAGGAAAATAAATTCTACAGCTCTTCAAACTTGCTAAAAGTCTTCCAAAGTTTTTAAATGATGAATTCCTTTTATTAAAAAAAGATCTATTCACACCAACCAGACCCCATGTGAAAAGGGTCCGGTTATGTGCCCCCCGTTTGTAATAAATCGCAATGCGTCTTTTACATCACTTTGGAGCAATTTTGGCCCACTCCTCTAAGCAGAATATTTTTAATTCAGCCACTTTGGAGGGTTTCTAAGTATGATTGTCGTGTTTAGGGTCATGCCACAGCATCTAATTTGGATTTAAGTCTTGATTAGACCATTCTAAAATCTTAATTTAGTTTTGTTAGGGTTTTTTGGAGCCAATCAGAAGCGGACTTGGTTTGAACTGGTTTGCTTTGGATCACAGCCATGTAACAAACTGATGGTCACACATTCTCCTACAGGAGAGCAGAATTCCCAGTTCAATTAGTAACAGCAACATGCCAGTAGCTTTATTGATATGCATAATGAGTTGCATATCTTTCAGAATGTTCCACATTTATCTCTTCAGTCCACAGAATATTTTTCCAAAAGTCTTGAGGCCATCAACAGTTGTTCTGGGTTTTGATGAGTCGTTGATGCACTTTTGAAGTAAATTTGGTTGTCTCCTAGGATTTCTTTAGATCGGGCATGATGTACTGCTTTTTGAGGTGTTTTTGCCTACTTCATGTTGTCAGACAGGTTCTATTTAAGTGATTTCTTGATTCTACAGGGCTGTCAGTAATCACATCTGTGTGTAGCTGGTGAGATCAAACCAAAAACAGTTTATCACAGGTTTGGCTAACTCCCCTTAGTAAGTGACATCATCATTTAAAAACTGCATACTGTATTACTCAGGTTATCTGAATATACTACAATTTCTTTGGCGATCTGAAACTTTTAAAAGTGACAAGAAGGAAAAACAGAAGAAATCTGTACCTCCTTTGATAAGTCGTTACATATGCTCCTTCACATCTCTGCTTTAAGTAACCAGGTTTAGATAAGATGCATGTGATGAACACGGCCATCTGCTACAGTGTGTGCAATGCCTGCTCCAATTGGAACGATCACTGCTGGTATTTGAGGTCAGCTATTATTCAACCATGACACATAGCTATACAAATCATCTCATCTCAAAGACAGCATTGAAACAAATTGAGTTATATAAGACAGGACTGTGTTACACAAGTGTAAAAATCAAAAGACTCTGTTTCTTCTAATCACTGCCATATTCTTCTGCAGCGTGATCAAGTGAAGATTTAATTCTGCTGGGTCAGAAACACCTCGAGTACTCCTAAAAACTTTGAGCTTTTTTCTTTTTCCCAGCTCTGAGCTAGTCTCTAAGAGGAAGATGGTGGGTCGGTGCTGGTTGTTGATGGTTCTGATGGGATTTCTGGTCAGCTCTGGGTCTGGCTCCATTTGCCTGGAGAGCTCTACGTGCAATGACTTGAGTGACAAGGACAAAATACACGTAAGTCAAATTATTTCCTCAGTTTTCTGTGCCTGGTCACTTATTTCCTGTCATTTTCTGTCATTATGACACAATAATGACACATAATAACGTCATTATTTGGAACAATGATAGAAAATAAGACTCTTCAATCTTTTATGGTTCATCTTTTTAAGTTTTTCTAAGAGAGCGTGAACTCCTTCAGAATATTCTTGACATCATCTTAAATTATGTAGCTTTTCTGCTATACTAAACTGAAATTATACAGGAAGATTGTTTAATTATAAATGACAGAGCTGGTTACCAAATTGTTTCTTTTTTCATGTCGACCTTTGTGAATAACATTTGTCTAAATTTGATAAAGATTTAAATAAGTTGTTTTTCAATCTTGACTTAACATTTAAGAAATACCACCAGTTTTCACTATTTATCGTTGATTCAGCGTTAGTTTTACACTTTAAAAAAGGCCACATCAGTCAATATAATATTAATAATAATTATTAATAATCTTTTGCTCTTGTATTTTCATTTTCCCCCATCGTTTTAAGAAGAGAATGCTCCTGAGGGCAGAACATTATTTCAGAGGACAGTCATCAAAAACTGTAAGCAGTCAAAGTAGTAATTTTTGAGCTGGTAGCACCACACACAGCTGCATTCAGTGTTCCACTGAATCTGATGAACCGGAAATAAACTTCAGCTATTCTTGTATTTCCTGACTTTTTCACATTCGCAAGTTTTAGCCTGAGCCATAGTTGGCAGACAGGTTGCAAAGGATCCGAAGTAACCCACTGTACAAAGGTATGAGTCTGGAAAGGTTCTACAGCATTTTTTCATCAACAGCTGAAGAAGAAATGTGGGTAGCAATAAAACTCAACGTTTCTCCAAGGTTATTGAAAAGACAAGCTACAAACTGATCATATAATTTTGCTCGCTCATTTATGACCCAAAGAAAGCTGATCACCCTCTGCAGTCAGATAGACTTAGAAATTGCCTGTAAATTGTTGTCGTACATATATTTTTGTTCTGCTAAGCAAAATATAAATTAGAAAACTAGAAATATTCACCCGATTTTAGTCCCACCTTCCTTTACCCTCCTCAACCCATGTGCCAGTCTAAATTGAAAATAAAAGTTCCTTCGTCTCAAGGTGATTGCTCCAGTCTGGCTGTTTTCAGTCATGGAAAAAAAGATGAAATGAACGTTTTTTCAAATTTGCTCCCTGAATTTATAACATAATCAGTTATCCATGGCAGAGAGCAATACTGTGGGAGTTGCAGGGATTAACAAGGACATATTGCATATGTGACAACAGTCTCCTGTATTCTCCATTTAATTGCACTAAGGACCTTCCAAAACCTTTAGCTTTGAGCTAGACAGGGTGAAGATGAATTTTATTTTTCAACATAAAATTTTTCGACATAACATATTTTCCTTGCATACAAGCAGATCTGCATATGAATGACCCCAAAGAGGAAAACTTTTAATTTTGGAATGGCCAAGCCAAAGCCCAGAGCATAAATCAAAATAAATTCTTGAGAGGGCTGTATAGTATTAAATATAGGCATAAGGGTGAACAATGAGGTTATTGCACTTTGCTTCCAGGTTTGACCAATAGGATGGATGCATGCATGGCTGGCTGAATGTCCAATCAAAACAAATTTGGACAAAATGACAAAAATGACAATTCTACCAAATCAGCAACCAAAGCTAAGTAGAAATTATTCATCAACAAAGCTCCTCCTCCTACAGTCTTGATATTTTACCCTCAGCTTTCTTTAAGAAAGTTTTGCCAGTCATAGCTTCTGATTTGATACAAATAATAAACTCATCTCTTTTGTCAGGTGTTTTCCCCCAGGCCGTGGTTTAAAACTTTCTGTTTTAAACCACGGCTGAAAAAAGAATAATCTAGACAAGTTGATATTACAAAATTACAGGCCCATCTCAAATCTCCCATTTATAAGTAAAATTACTGGAAAAAAAAAAGGTTTTTTCCCCAACCCGTTAAACAAACCCTTCCTTTTTAAAAAATGTCCGCTGTTTTTTGGGGCCTTTTAGTCCCCGGTTTTTCCCCCCTCCAAAAAAAATACCCGAGACTGCCCCTTTTTCCCGGGGTTCAAAGACACCACATAAATGGGAGACTGGGGGAAGAACCACAGTGCTGGATTTTTGGGAAACCCCCCAGCCAAAAAAGCAAAATTTTACACTGTTTGCCATGGGGAAAAATTACTTTTTAAACAACTGGAGAAAATGGAAACAGGGTTTCTGGGAAGGGACTTGGGGGTGGTTTTAGGGCCCCTTTCTTTAAGGAAATTTTTTGTGTCCAATAAGGGGGAAATTCCCTTCCCGAGTTAACAAAACCACATGCAGGGTTTTTTTCCCCAAAAGGTTTTTCCCTCCGGGCCCCCCCCAAAATTCCAAAATCTAAGTGCTCTCCCAGGCTCGATTTAAAAAAAAAAACAAAAAGAAAAAAATTAAACCCTTTAAAACGCAAAGATGCAAAAGCTTTTACATTAAAAATGTCCCCCCAGGGGGAAATATGAGCCCCGTTTTTAAACATTGGCTAGATGCCCTAAAACAAAACCCCAATTTTTTGGTGGCCGTAGCATTCATCCCGCTGAAAAAAAACAAAACTGAAAAATAATTCTTTTTGGGCCAAAAGGAAAAAATCCAAACAAGAAATCGCACACAGCTGGTTTTTTCATCTAAAAACCACTGTCGGCCCGAAACTGGGTTGTAAATTTAAAGGATTCAGAACCTGAACCTTCACAGGCACATAAAGTCAGTGACTAAGTCAGCCTTCTATCATCTGAAGAACATTTCCAGGATTAAAGGGCTGATGTCCCAGCAGGACAACTCATCTGTTTATCTTTAGTCGAATTGATTATTTCAAGGTTGTCTTCACAGCTCTGCTGTTGATCAGACAGCTGCAGCTGATCCAGAACGCTGCTGCCCGCGTCCACTCAGGTCTTCTGATTCAAGTCTACTCTGTCCCCAAAATCAGAACCAAACATGGAGAAGCAGGATTTAATTCTTATGCTGAATCAAAAAAAGATGAAACCCTGAGTTCTTTTTTTATCAAGGTTAAAACTCTTATTTGTTTAGAGTTGCCTTTGACTGTTAAGCTATTCACTGAAACATCATTATATTTGCAGCCCTTTATGTTTTCTGATATTTTCATCATGTAAAGCACTTTGAATTGCTTTGTTGCTAAAATGTGCTATACAAATAAACTTGCTTTGCCTAGTGGGAGTGCAGATAATTGTATTATTAAATGTTGCTACTGTCTGTCTCCCATCCACAGGACTGTCTTCAACTCTGCACGTCTGCAAACCAGCCTGATTTCAAACCACTCAGTGTAACAGATCAGCAGGAGTATGATGATTTGGATGATCCTGTGGATAATGATAAGGGTGACCTGTTACTCAGTCTCATTCTTTCCACTCTGGCTTCTGAAGGCAAAGTAACAGAGGAAGATCTGAAAGCCCACAATGATCAGCGTCGCTCCTACGCTATGGAGCATTTCCGCTGGGGGAAGCCCTTAGGCCGAAGGCGCAGACCTCTTAAAGCGTTCCCCTCTGGAACACTGGATGAGGAGGCCTTCCCCCTGCGGGCTCGCAGGCATCTGAGCTGGAACAAGGCTGAAGCAAAGGGAGGTAAAGGAAACCATCAAAATCAGGACTTGCTGAGGTCCAGAACAGAGTTCAGGTCCCGAGCACCACCAGGCCTGCCGGAGAGAAAAACTGAGACCTACAGAATGAGCCACTTCAGATGGGGCAGTCCACCTGCATCAAAACAAAACGGGGGCTTTATGAAGCAGTGGGACGAGAAACCTCGAGGAAAGCTGGCCAAGTTACTCAAGAACATTTTAGTGAAGGATGTTAAGATGATAGTGGGATGAAAACTAATTAAAACAGAGGGATAAATATAAAATAGTCTTGGTTAGTTTCCATGTGTCTTAATGTAAATTAGCTACCATCTTTAGAATGTTAGTGAATGTATTTTGGGGCCTACTATTTCATTAAAGGCCTGACTAAAGACAAAAAACAAAGCACAGAATGGCCTGCTTTAAATTTAATGGACATGACTTGAAAGCTTCAAAGTAATAACTCTTATTGTAAACTCAGTTAATGATTTAAATGTGTTATTTGTTCTAATGTGTCTTTGTGGATATGTTTATATAGGTTTAAATAGTTTAGTAGCAGCCTGGTGTCTTTTTGTAATTTATAATGAAAATAAATATTGAGTTTTTGCAATTGACAATTTTCAGACTGATTTCAACATTATTATGATGAATATTAGATATTAATTACTGCCAACAGCCATTTTGTCCTGGAAGTTCAAAAAAGCCAACAAACACTCTTTTTCTTAGTGGTGTTTCATGTTAGAAAAGTTTCTAATGTGATGATGAGACTTGTTTCACTGGCACACGTTCGTCCTGGTGGATGATGAGGAGTCTTTCCAGCTGTTGGTGGCATTTTACATAATGAAGTCCCACAGCATCACAGCTCCTCCCTCATACCTAACAATCGACATGAGGCGCTTTTTTCCAGGTTTTTTTTTTAGCCTTGCAAGTCTCCCAAACAGCCACTCGGCTTGTAAATAATGTCTGACGGTTGTCATGTTACAGTGCTCGTTCTTTCGCTAATCCTGAACAGATCCGCAGGTGCAGTTCAGACATCCATGTGATAAAAAAGGGAAACTCATCCTGATGAAGCAAAATAACAGGAGGACAAATTGAGGATATTCAGGACTAACATAATTTAACACAGATCAGCAGTTTTGATAAAAGGTTGCAGTCAGAAATCAAAGCTTTCTTTACTAATTGAGGGGGGATCAGATGACCTGGTCGTTGGGTGCAACCATGTAATACAAGTAATGATAAGACCATGCAGTAAAGCTAGAATAAATGGAAGAGAGCAACTGACTGAATAATTTGGTGTTAAATCTACTGATAACACCGAGAGCGCCTTGCAAATGCTTTCAAACCCCTTTGAGCATTTTCCTACCCTTTCATGACACGACCGCAAATTTGACATTTTACGTGATAAACCATTACAAACAAGCATGTAACTGGGAAGCAGATGAAAAAGGATACATGGTTATTAAAAGTGTGGGCCGCATTTGTATCCACCGCTTCCTGGGCCGATCATTTGTAGAACCAGCTTCTGGTACCACCTGCCTACGTGTATAAACTGAAATTTTTTACCATTCTTCTCTGAAAAGTAGCTCGAGCTCAGTCAGACTGGGTCGATGGCATCGGTAAACGGACATTTTCAAGTCTTGCAACAGATTCTCAGTTGGATTTAGGTCTGCGACTTTGACTGGGCCATTCTAACACATGAACATTCTTTAACCAAACCATTCCTTTCAAGATCAGGCTCTATATTTAGGTTCATGGTCCTGCTGAAAGAAACCTCCACCTCAGTCTTTCTTTTATGATTGTCTTGTATTTACCTCCATCCACCTCATATAAAATCCAACCCAGGTTCTCTGTCCTTCCTGAAGAAAGCATCCCCACAACATGAGGCTGCTACCACCATGTTTTAATCTGGTTGCCACTCTTACACAATAGCTAGATGTACGGATTGCATGACCAGTAGGTAAATAGAAATAGAAAGTGAGCTGAGAAAGAAAAATAATCATAGCCTTATTGCTGGCCGTCTGCTATATTCCACAAATTTTCTACATTTCTTTTGCAAAACATGTATAAAAACTATCAACCATTGTTCTTCCACCTAACAATCATACTTCATGTTTGCTTATCTCAGAAAATACAACTAAAATACATCGAGGTTTGCGGCTGTAACATGTCATTACTCCTAA
>JAHHUM010002307.1:1838885-1907745 GCA_036173005.1 Crenichthys baileyi
AAAGATTCACACAAAGAAATCCAGACACACTTCGTGTATGTGTTGGCAGAAGGCTGGGACGGTGGTGAGCTGGCAGATCAGGTTGAGGTAGGCAGCGGCGAGGGCATGAACAGCACAGCGGTTATAAACAGGCAGACCTTCATCTGTGGACAGGGCCAAGTCCTGCAGAGGACACCAACAAAATAAAGAAAACGCCTCAAAAAGACAGAGAATAATATTCATTTGATTTTACCTGAGGGCATCTGATCAGGTGTTGTTTGTGTTCATCCATACCTGCAAGGCGAGCGCCAGCCGGATGAGGTCCACCACCACCTCTTCATTTGCCAACTCCACGCTGAGAAGACCCAGCAGAGCGTAGAGGGTCTCGTAGTGGTGCTGGCCACTGCTCTCTTCCTTACAGCCCAGGTAGATGTGTCGGTACAGCTGCTGGCCATGCTGTGAGTGGATGTTACAATTTAGATTCATTTACCCCTCTGAAAGTGCACATTTTAAGGCAGAAATTCTTTATTTTATCCCCATGTTTTGTGATAAAAGTAATTGTTTAAATTATTTGACTAGAATCTCACATGGATGAAGGAGTACCTTTTTCATGAATAAATTGTCCTGTCTAGAGCACTTGTCAACTTTGAGCTTCAGCACAGAGATGTCAGAGATGATGCTACACAGAAACAAGGCAAAGCAACCAGTAAACTCGACAAGACTGCAACTACAGACCCGTTCTTGATGCTGCACGCAGAACTACTCACCTAATTTTTGAGAACTTGGGCCTGTTGTCGTGCCTGTCGATGAGACTGAGGAGAATTTGGAGCACGAGTAGCCGGACCTCCGGGTCATCAGTTAGAGAAAAGGACAGCAGTGGCTCCAGGAAAGAGCTCGGCAATGCTGTAAGCATGTTGGTGGTCTGGAAACCCGCTGTCACCTAAGAGATTCATTTTGAAAGGAAATTATCTTTTTATGCAGGTTCTACACTGAACAAAATTTGGCTACAGATCGGATTTTCTTCACAATGAAAGGGAATGTAACATAATTTCAAGACCTTCTGAAGATTTCTCATCATCAGCAAATTACTTATCTATTCTAATTTTTCATATTCACCTTCCACCTTGAAAACTCTACAAAAACAACCAGAATTAAAAATCTCATGATCATTAAAAATAAAAGAAAACACTTACCTGCACCAAGGACTTGAGCAACATGACCTGAATCATTCTTGTACCCTCCGGCCTGGGAATGGAAACAACACATTTAAACTTGGCTCTAAATAAATTTGTATTCACAAAGTGATTTGAATCGTTGTGTATAATTAAATGCCCTGGGAAAACGTTGATAAGACTGGCTGTGTGCAGATTTGTGAAAAAGAAACGTACTCAGATTCAGTAGAGGGCAGAGTCAGATTTACACCAGGGACAGGGATCTTTCCCATGATGAACAGCATCACCTCTGACCTCTGGTATGTAGGTAAGGTGTTGGCAAAAGAGCCTGAAAATGAGCAATCAGCATTAAAATATGTGGAAGAACAGATAAATAAACTTGAAGCACAAGAAACCGAAAGACCGCCAGACGACTAACCAATGGTCGTGATGACAGCCTCCTGCAGCTGCCGCTCCTCGTGAGCTTTGATGATCTTGGTGCCGATGCTGGTGGAGCCGTCGTACGAGCCGGTCAACTCGTAGTCCACACTGAGGCGAAGCTGCCTCAGCAGGGTGTTAAACACCTCCAAGACAGTAGGACCTGCATTCACGTGACAAATCCTCAAATTAAAAATCCTCCAAAGTTCCCAAACAGATTTTAATTTGCCACCCAGAGCACTTCTCCCCATGTAACACACCCACGGAGCCGCTGGCTGCAATTGCAGCTGCCTCCAGCAGCACTTCCACAATGCCGGCCCGCACTTTGGCCGAGTTCTTGCTGTTAGCATCCAGGTGACCAAGAAGTTGCTGGATTACCAAGTGAGAGTGTTGGGACTGCAACAGAAAAGGCACAAGGGCTGAAACATTTCTGAAAAATGGCAGGAAACCGATGAGTAAGGGCAATGTTCTGCCCTTACAAAATGTGCAAGCACTGCAAAAACATAAATCTAATTAGACTAAACACTGGAGGCTTTTTCCGCTGTTGGCCTCTAGGGTGTGTGATGAAGCTTGAGACAAATAAAAACACGAGGCAGTCTGAAATCAAACAGAATTTTTAATAAAAATATCTGGAGTTGTAAAGGAGGACAGCAGACCGAGACAGAGTGTGAGCAGACATTGTCTCTCTCACCTGGATGGAGTACATGATGATTTTGAAGCAACGCACAGCAAAGGTCTTTCCCTCCCATAGAGAGTGGTTATCCAAGTGCCTGGAGCGGGGGAGACAGAGGAGGGAGGGGAGGAGGAAGAGGAGGGTGTAATAATGAGAAGCCAGAGGAGATGGACAGGAGAAAAGCACAAAAAGTTCTGAGAATAAATATTGATCAAAACAATTCAAGCTTCTGATGTTGCTTCAAAGATAAAAACAGCTGAAATGATCAGGATTTCCAAGTTACAGTAACCCACCAGGAATAAGCTGATTTTTCAATTTCTGAGAATAAACATTACAGAAATTTAAAGCAATGGTTGAAGGGATCGAAAGTAAATAATGGCGACAATTAACTGTCAAAGAAGAATAATCAGATAAGCCATATAAACATAGCTGGTCCCATTCAGCGACTAAAACATCTCTGATCAGCTGGTGGTTTGATGATTGTAACAGACTCTGTGAAGCCCTGCTGATAGTGAGGCGGTTTGTTTTTGGGTCGGGTTTGGACCGTGCTACGCGGACGCGCCATCAAAACAATATCGGAAAAGTCGGAAACATCCCAGACTCCCAGGACAATGAACATAGAAGTGCTGCTGGGTCCTTATTGCAGTCTCACATAGATGCTTCCTTTTATTTTTCTGTCATAATCTTTCAGTAAAACAACTAAACCAGGAAAAAAAGCAAAGAAAAAAAAAACTGGCAATAAATAGTAATTAATAACTAACTATGGATTGGATTAAAAACACTTTAAAATGCTTTTATCTTACATAGCTATCAAGATAAAATTGATACTGACTAACGTGTTGCAGCCAGACATAGCTGCTGGTTTCAGGGGTTTATGAATGTATTAAAAAATACATTTTCAAAGTTGCTGAACTGTTCCTCCCTTACGTACTGCTGCACAATGGCAGAAAGATTGTTGAAAGATTGCTCCAACACACCTTGATAAAAAAAAACAAAAAACTAACTAATTTGGTTGTGGCCAAAACCCAAAAAGGTTCAATTTTCTGCGTAACAAAAACTGCTACATTTAACTGGTATTTATTTCATATTGTTAGCAAATGTCTACATGTTTAAATCCAAAAGGAATAAATAAATGTTATAAATACATTACTACAGCTCCAATAACCCACATGGTACACTGTTTTAGCAGCAGCAGGAACAATAGCTGATGTTCTGCTTAAAACAAGAATTTTTAGCTAAATCGTGACACATTTACTGAAGATTATCACACCTACAGAAGTTGCAACCAAAGTTGCTCATAATCTGGGGCAAGGTCTGTTAAGCCATGTAGTTTTTCCGGGTCACCCTGCTGAGCATTGCATTACAACAAAAAATAACACTATATAAAAAGGTAAAAAATATTTTCGTCCTGTCCTAAAGACTCAAACCAAAAAATTAACAACAACTCGATTATTTCCAGCTATTTCCCTAAACAGCTTCAACTGCAAAATAACATAATTCAATCTGACCAAAACTTGCACTCAAAAAAAGCAAAAGCTCTGGAAATCTTTAGCTTAGAGGAATAAAATGAAGCAATGAGGAACTAAAACTGATATCAGGAAATGGAAAGGTAAAACTAGGGAAAGGTAAAGACTGCGAGGTATCCAACGCTACAAACAAGAGCGAGAATTAATGACTGGATTAAGGACAGTACCACAGCTATGAAAGGATCAGGCACAGATTTTGATAAGCAAACTATTTAAAATTAAAAAAAATTACACCAAAAATGAAGAATATGCTCAGTCCAGCGATGTGACCTATATGCAGCATCGCCACAGTAATGTATAATTTAAATATCTCATTCACAAAAGAACCTTCAGATCTAGTCGATACCCCTGCATCGTCCTTGTCGCTCTACTCTGAACCGATCGGCAGAAAGATTTAAAAAAATTAATTAAAATCGGCAGAGCCCTGAGATGCAGCATTTCTCCCCATTTAGCCAGTGTTCACATGTATGAACAACTGCACAAGACTGGCACAGATCTTTAAAATGAGAGTCAGAAATTTGCCTTACATCAGGACGGGCGTGACGGCGTTCTTGATGTTGCCATAGGCGGCCCGACCCAGCAGCTCTCTGAAACAACGCTCCGTCAGCTCCACCGGGCTTTCCTTCTCCTTCTCCGACGCCTGCAGCGGAGAAGGAGAGCGGCTGACGGGGAGCGGTGCAGGTGATGAAGCAGGAAAACAAGAAGCAAAGGGAGAGGGGGAAAGGGAAGGGAGGAAATGAGGAGAGGGAGAGGGGTGTGGACAGGGAGAGAAAAACAGACGCTGGAATCACTGTGAGTCAGTAAAGCAAACATCAGCATAAGACACAATTTCTTACAAGATAAAACGATCAGGACCAGCTAAATCTCTGCATCGCTCAAAACTGGGTCGACTTTACCGGCTGCGGTTCATCTGCAGTAGGAATTAGACAACAGTGCTAGCCAAAGTATATACGTGTGTGTGTGCGGGTGTGTGTATTGCACATCTGTTTCAACCATGGGGGACATGTCCGTGTCGATATATTTGGGTTATTCTCATGCATAATTTAGAATCAACCGCCATTATAACTTGGTCAAGACAAGCCTCTGGTAAATAATGATAATGGCATTGTTTATTAACATCCTAAGTCTTCTATCTCATTGGCTGCTGAGGGGAGGAAAGAATGTGAAACATTTCACTCCTTAAATATAAAAACAATTAAAGAATATGAAGGTTTTGGTCACAGACCTGTTTCTATTTAATATTTTCTCCACTAGTGAGAAACGTTCAGAAACAAACCATCTTCACCACGTCAAGCAGTTCAAAAGGCCTAAAATCTAAAGCTTTATTTAAAAGCAAAGTTTATTCTGAAACTGAACAGACAAAAAATACGACTAAATCCCAGGAGAAAAACGTCCGTACTCCTTAACATTACTTCTACAATTCCCTCTACAACTCTACCGGATGGATCCGTTTCTCGATGTTTGGATGAAGGTGTTTTAGACCTCTGTACAGCCATAGTGTCCAATATTTTAATACATTTTTAAAGTTCACAACTTCTTAGTGAGAATCGCAACTCTCATAAACACATGTAGAATACAAAGCTTAATTATTCTTAATATAAGTATGATGAAGTCACACAGAATGCATCATTGGTTAAAATTTGCTTCAGACTGTGATGATTTCTGCTGCAACACATATCATTGTCAAAGCAGTGGTCGGTCTTGCATGTCCTCAGAGGGACATTTTCCTCATTGTCCCACATTTTTTAGATGTCCACCATTAAAGGCTTTTGTCTTATTGCAATGCAGCAGAGCTAGTGTAAAATGAGGAAAATGCATGGTGCAATGTGGTGCATTTCATTATAAATCATATATAGGCACCAGACTTATAAGAGATGTGACATTTTGGAAAAAAGCAATTTCCCATGTTTTAGACTGAAAAATACCAAGCTCAAATACTTCAGTGTGTGTATTTATTCAGAAGTGGAGGGGTTAACAATCAGCTCTTCTCTCTTATTACTTATTCACTGTATTACATAACAAAACATACTTTTTGGAATAGTGCTATCAATATGACTCAAGTGAATCTGAACCTAATAATGTCTGAATCAAACAAATTCAAGACACAAAGTGAGATGCTTGAATTTTACTGCCAGTCGAGTCCTGATTATTTTCTAAAGCTAATGTACAAGCGAGCAGTTCAGCAGATCACTATTTTTCTCCTGCAGCAAATTCACCACCAGCTTTCAGTGGATGGTTTTTTTTTTCCACTGATCTGTTTAACACAAAAAGTTCTGGTCTATGAGAATGTGGACTCAGCAGGAGAAGATCTGCCGCTGTGCCTAGCTTAAGAATTAGAAAGATGCTCTCCGTCAAGTTGCCCGATACTGTTTAATTAGACCAAGAAAGTTGCATTAAATTTAAATTAAATTAAAGTTTTAATAACAGGTGTAAAAAGACAGTCTAAGCTGTTCACAAGTGAACAAAGGCACTTCTTAAAGCCAGGTGTTTACAGCCTCTCTGCTGAGTTTACATCTAAAGAATAGTTGCTTGGAGATAAAAAATTCTTTGTAACGTCATTGAACAAAATCCTGCTTCGATCAAACCTTCTGTCGAAGTTACCATAACCTGTCCGATCGTTAAATACAATAGTCCATGCCTACAGGGATGGAGGTGGAGAAAATATTTTAACCTTGAGGTAATTAGATTCTGCGCTGACTGCTGTGGGTAATGACAAGCGGGACACAATGTGAGAAGGAAATGAGGATGCACAGCAGGAGCAGAACCACAGAACATCGACAGAGAGGAGGCAAGCTGAGAGGGAAATGTGGCCGTGTTGGAGTGTCTCAGTCCGTCTACGACTCCCTCTGTCAATAACCTCGCTATTTCCAAAACTCCATGCACAGTTATCCATCCTTCAGTGTTCTACTTCCCCTTTGCTCCCTTATCCGTCAGATCTCGGTATTGACGTCAAAGGGAATTTCAGAAACCTTCAGACTCTTCCTTGAGCTCTTATTCTCCACCCACACTGCTTGGTCTCTTCTTGCACCCCCTTTACATGCTTCTCTCTTGTCTTCTTAAATATTTCAACCCACAGCGCAGTGTGTTTGTTCTTGGATGCTGCTGGTGGTTTAATAAAAAAAAACCTGAGGGAACAGAGCTGTCAGTGGGTTCATAAAACGACAATAATGATAAATGACATGAGTTACAGGTGACTTGGAGGTTCTGGACCGTGTTTTCAGGGTTTGGAAGGTCAATTTGTTTGATGATAGTTATGTATACATCATATACCAGCCGGCCTTTGGAATAACAAATTAGGCTAATGTTGACCATAGTCCTGTGCAAAAATCTTGAGTCACCCCTCTGACGTTTTTTGATTTAATATTTATTCCAGTCATTTTTATTTTAAAATATTTTTTAATGCCTATTCAGTCAGTTCTAGTTCAGTACCTGACCGTTTCATGGCTTTTTGTTATTTATTTAGATGAAGCTACAAAATAAATACAGATCGTTTTATTCAGAATCAATGTGACATATTGGACAAGAAATATTTCTGAAATCATCAACTTAGAGATATGCCTGCTGCACTATTATTTGATCTGTTCACCAGGCCACTCACATTCAGCTCTGAAATCATGCTTGGGTTTAGCTATCTGCTTATCTTCAGGACAGGATCATACTCCTCAGGAGCGTTTGACGACAGCCGGAAAATGTTTGAAGCTACTTAAATTTAAATGTGAGTTTGTAGAAAGTAACATAACGGGTCATATACAGATACGTCAGAGAAATGTTTTACGTTTCCTTTTTCAAAGATCTTTGTTCTGGGTTATGTGGGTGTGGCTTTACTGTGTTGTTTAATATAAAACTAAAAGAAGGTAAAACTTTAAAGTTTTTAAATAGGTAAGTTACAATGAAATAAAGAATGTGGAGTATTGTTCTTGAACCATTTAGAGAGAAATTTTAGTAATGACTTTAATTCACAGCAGAAGGATTTATTGGTGCACTGTAGCCTAGAAAGAAATCAACCGAAATTCAATCTTTTATCGATCAATAAATGCTTTTCATCTTGGAAAATTTTTACTCAGGTAAAAACACTCGAAGTTAGCCATTTTATCAGTCAGGTGTTCAAAATGAAGTCAGAGAAAACAACATTTTCTACAACATATCGAAAAGCGTCTGCAGTTTCATCTGTAAGCGAAAGAGAATAAGACGTTCAGCAGAAAACATGAAGGCTGATGTGTTTCTTTTTCCGTTGCGCTTTCAACCGCTGTACGTCATGAAGCGTCCTCCTTTTTAAAAATGTTGGCAACCTTTTGGAAATCTTAAGAGTTAAATTAGAGAATATAGATGGTATGCTAATGCTAATAGCGTTAACTGCTCAATAGTAAATGTCAGCTGTACAGCTACTGCTTTCTCACACATGTGACATGACAAGGCCTCTGCTCAGAGTATGATTAATGGCCGCTCACCGCAAAAAAAATATAGTCCCTCGGGAGAAATGTGGATCCACTAAAATCGGCAGGTAAGAACTTAAACCAGCGATCAGAAACCAGACACAGAATTGTGTTTGCTGGATCTCTACTGTAACTAGATATTTTTTGGATTCTGGTTACGCTTCCAGACATTGCCTCTAAAATGGTGTGATGTAAAATATCAAGTAAAGGGCCCAAACACTTTTGTCCAAACCAACGTGCGTTTTGATACATATGTAATAGAGTGCATGAGCATTCACCTCTCTGTGCGCTCTCCACTCTGCAGGTTGAAAAGCAGAGAGGGGACGATCTTGTCCATATGCTGGGGGTCCCAGATGTTTGCCTGCAACTCATCATTCACAGTCTTCCTCACCACACCCTGCAGCCCCTTAATCCCAGCCATCCGAATCCTGGTGGCAAAATTAAAACACATGACAGAAAGCACTTAATCAATAACAGAGTATAAAAGGAGATCTGTTTTTAGCCCTCTGTATTATTATCTACTGCTTGATTGCAGCTAAAATTATCTCAAGGCGTCTATATTTTTTGCCACAACTTAAAAAGGAGTTTATAAAAAGAAAAGACTTGAGGCAACTCTAATCTAAAAAACCTGCCACTCGATCTAAAAACAGCAGTTGCTGGATATTTTTATCTCAGGGGCACAAACAAAGCATCTATTTACATACTTGGTGCGGATGTCCGGGTCCTCATAGTTTGAATGGCACATCTCACTGAAGCGGGACACAAAGAAGTCGTAGCTGCGGTGGTACGATGGAGTGTCCTCCTCTATATTAGCAAACTTCACAAACTGACAAGAAAAGAAAAGAAAATTACATTTAAATCATGCCGACACCTCTGACAAACCAAACTAAGCCAAAACGGATTTCATTTAACTGAATATACGTCAAACTGTGGCTGCATATCATCTAATAGGCAGGAAAATGGGCAGCAGAGAAGGGCGCAGACGCCTCCCACTGCGCCTGCGCAAATGTCAGCAAAGGTACAACCAGATACATCAAGTTAATAATTTATGAACTGGACTTTTTTTTTTTCCTCGATCTTAATCGTACTGGAAGCAATTATTACATGATGAGCAGCCATCAAAGTAGATCAAAATAACAGCTGATAAACTCTTTCAAAAACACTGGATTGGTGAGGAACCTGAAATAAATGAGAATGTTGTGGTAACTAAAACTCATTAATCTTCTCCCCTCTATGTATAAATAAATATATTTGTGCTTGGAGAGGTTTTGAAATCTTAGTAAATCTCCTGAGCTCATTAATGCTCTGCTGTTAATTCCCTAAAAGCGATCCAGCTGCCGGTAATACTGAGCATCTTCCAGGTATAAATGTACAACATATCGGATTGAAAGCTTTAAAGAACAGCTGCTGAAAGCAAGGAGAATAGAGAGATAATAAATTGTTCTTTTGTTGCAACCTCAGCCAACACCAAGAGAAATAAAGGCCTGCTTCAAGCACTGTTCATAAGAAAGCGATCCACCGAGATGAAACAGAAGAAGAAAACACTCTCTAACCATTAAGCTCAGTATATGAATATGGAAGAAGATATGATATCTGGATGTTTTTGAGTATATAAGCATGTTTATGCATGGACATTTATCAAACTCTTCATTTGTGCTGCATTATGAGAGTGAAATTTCCATATCTCATCGGCCTGCATAGCTGACTGCGAAGCTTTGCGCTTGAAGTCTTTAGTTAATTTAATTTCCCTTTATGTGCCCTCTGCTGGCACCGCTGACTGCTGCTTCCCACATAAGAGGACACTCATCACTCTTTCTTCCCAGCGTTCTGTGCTGAGCTCTGATCTTTCAGAATACACACCTCCTCTGAAGGTTTCCCTCCCTTACCGCTTTAAGTTACACCACAAAAGTAAATACATCCTGCCGGGGGTTTGATTGGATGTTTCATCTGAATCCACTGAGATGAACCTGATGCCGCAGGCTGTCTGTGCTGATTTCATGAAAGCTACTGATCATTAGATTACCAGGCAACTCTTAATTTCCACATTTAAAAAACTGTTTAAAAGAAAACAAACATTTCTACTGAGTTTTCTTCAATTTGCACAATTCTGACAACTTTTGTTTTCCAAGTAAAATTGACATTTAATAAATACTTTGTGGTACTTAGGACTTGAAGTGGGTTGCTTTACGACATAAAGAAATATTCAACTCACAGAGTTGGTTCCTAGGATCTGCAGGTTGGGTTTGTCTGACTCCAGCAGCTTGCGCACCATCTTCAGAAAGCTCTCCACAAACAGGTTGATGCTCTGGCAGTGGCAGGCCATCAGCAGCTGGTCCAGGGCTTCCATGGCTATACACACGTACCTGAACAAGGACGCCACAGCAATATGTAAAATAAAGTAATAGGACATATCTTTAAAAGAAGAGCAGAAGGTGTTACACACTATTTAGTTTAGGCATTTTAGGTTAAATAACGACACACAGGCTTTTTTGCAGTGAAAATCATCAAAGTATCATAGTCCAGAGTCATTATCTGCCCCCCCCCCACACCTGGGATTGTATGTATTTACAACATATAATATCATCCACATACATCACGAGGGAGATCTTGGTAAACTCTTTGATGAGTTCTAATCTTGGCCATGAGATCAGGATATATAAGGCGGATCTATAAAAGCTACTCTATTACATCATCAGGCGTGGCTGCTCTACGAAATTCTTCCAAGTAATTAATACAGTTGAGCCTTTTAAATGAACAGCTAAACATAAATGTTAGAGCGCAAACTGTACTGCAAAACAACATTTTTTTAGAGCAGAGAAAACAGAAATGACTCCAGTCTTACTTTGAATTGAAAAAAGAAGGAAAAAGTGGAAGCTCTACCCGCCCCTATCCTGTACTTGTCCGTGGGCCACATACCTCTCGACAGCCTACATTCCGACAGTAGCCCAGATGCCGGTCCAGCTTCTCCCATGGAGCGACAGGCATAAAACGTCAGCTGTACTCCTATATGTGGCCTTGACATGCTCCATCCTGCAGTTGAGGGTTATGCGGAGGAGCCGTGTGAAAGACAGAAGGTAACAGGATGAATAACAATTCTTATGCTTCAGTCTATTAAAAATGGCCTCCCCCCACTATTTATTCTAATGACAAGATAATGAAAAAAAACCTATTGTATGTATTGAGCGTTCAACTAGGAAGTCAATTAACCTCGTGTTTGAAATAACGTATATGATAGCATATCCAATATGGTTGCATCTCCTCGCAGCACATGTTTAGCACTAATATCACCCATATAAAAAAGAAGCTTAACTGTAAGCCATAAAAGTCTGGCATCACCAAGTTTCTTCCCCTTCTAGCTGCCCACTAGACCCTCCTCTGCCCTCGCATGACGCTACTTCTATGTAAACTAATAACTTCTGGTTCTAGCGACGGCGAGAGAGCTAAAAACCCAAGTACCGAACCGCAGTCTACTCGATGGACTCTATTTTAACTCGGCAAAACCCAAACACAACTAGGCAAGCCCCCAGGCCTTCCAGAGCCTGCAGGAAGCAAATAAATCGCACATCGTCTCTACCTTCTAAAAACACAATACTAACCTTAGCTAGAAAAGATTTATGCCTATGAACTGGGAACATATTCTAAATAGATATTATTTACTTAATTATTACTGCTCATAATCAGATTTATTATATTATGATTATTATATATCATTATAATTATTCCTAGAATATCTGATATTTTCAGCTGTAGCAGCAAAAAGACCAGAAGATTTCCATTTGTGTACCACCGTACTGAAATCTGTTCAGGTTTGTTTGTTTACTTGAAAACTTGATAAGTTCAACCTTACAGCCTGAATTCCTGTGAACCCGTGTCAAGCAAATGACACTAGGCTGGTTGGCTCGATTCCTAAAGCACTCTCTTCTTTGTCTAACAGAAGCATAAGGTAGCTTAACCTTAATCAAAAACTATTCACTACCCTATTAAAGTGATGGAACTGTGATGCCAATATCCTTATGTTTTTTTTGCCTGCCTAAACTAGCAAACATATAGTAATATACCTCAGCTTCTCTTTGTGGTATCTTTAACATAAGACTACTGCGGTACCCTCTGAAAATTGATTTTCACCATAAGACCAAATTTATATAGCCAGTGAGCAAAAGTATTGAAACATAAAGTGACTGTACGCGCTTTGGTTGTTGTTTACCCTAGTTGCATATACATGATAATTCAAACAATATAGAGCATTAAATGTATCTGTTAAATCATCTGTTTTTCCTGTTCCTGTTCAGTTAAAATCATTATTAACTTTTTAAAAACAAAAAACTCAGATGTTCTCATCCAAGCTTAAAAAATCAGTCTTACTAAGAAGACTTCCTTAGTATTTCATAGCGCGAAAAAAGGACATGAGGTCTACACCAAAAAGGTGCAAACAAAGAATTAGTAACGACTGGTATGGGTTAATCTGACGAGCAGATTAAGCCATACCAAAGCGATGGAGAGGCAAACGTTAGCAGAGAGAAAAGAACCGCTTCAGATACCAGCCTGGCTGTAAAAAAACAGTGGAGCTATTTTCAAGGCTTGAGAGCTATGCATGACCTTCTTGGGATGCAGCGCTCCATCTAAATCTTCATTGAGAGCGAGATCCCGCCCCCCATAAACAAACTCAGGAGTCTGCATAAGACTTTGCCTATTTAAAGACAAATGCTGGCAGATCCTTCATCGCACAGAAAGATAATGACCCAAAACACACTGCCAAAACAGCAAGGGGACGAGAAATAGAGCATTCTAAGCGGGTCCGGTCTAGACTAAAAGCCCATTTTGCAGGATTTTAGCTGCTGAAGAGAAGACACGAGGAAATGCATAAAAAAGAAAGAAATGCTAGATTTTGGTGATGTCAGAAGGTCACAGGCTTGATGCAGTTATTGCAAGCAAATGATATGCTAATAGATACTAAGTATTGTTTATTTTAATCTATTTAAATGTTGGCTGTCTACAGTAAAGTAAAGAACTTTGGAAGTGTACTTTCTTTAAGAGAGTGATATAGTTTATTCAATGTAGAAAGTCCAACAACAGCTTCTGAAGTAATCTGTCAATCAGAAAATACATTAACAATATCATACATTTGAGATTTTGTTTAAGTGTTGGTGCTCTGCGATCAAACCGCTTGCTGCTACTATGGGTCTTCCTGATTCGACAACAGTAACGAGGGGGTATTACCAGCTAACCCTGTGCTTTTTGGGACAATCTGCTGGAAACAAAGTGGATTCTTCTAATCAAATGATTTATTTTTGTACCTAGCAAGGAGTAAAACCTTTTTAGCCTTCTCTGAAACACTTGATGGCTGAGATCCTAAATCTAATGGGCAGTTATGACCATTCAGCTGAAAACACACCATTTGAAATACTAAAAAGTGTCAAAATATTAGGTGCAAATAGAATTGCAACGTATAATTATTCCTGTCACCAACAGTTATTCTGTGGAAAGCATGAAATGCTGCAAATGTGCAGACAGGCGACCTTGTGTTTGCACAGTCAGTAACATATTAGAATAAACCTTTGAAACCCTTTGTTCTGGGTTTCCTGGGCCACCATTAGTTACAGCAGCTTAAAGCCAAAATTAGAAACCATTATTTGGACTACAGGGTGTAGGTGCTCAGCTATATACACCCAAAAACAGGAACTAAAGTGTAAATATATCTGCATGTAGCTATGATACAACGTTTTGACATATTCAAAAGATAAAGTGGGTTAGTCTAGCTGCAGCGCAGCTTTAATGAAAAGTTTCCTTTGCAAAATCAGCCTCTTCATCTCCACCAAAATGAATTCTCTTTATGAGTCATGGGAGTCAGATTCCAGGTAATCAAAGCAGGTTATAGCAAAGAGGAGGTCTGAAAAAGCTATGCATGTTCATGCACTTTAACTTGAATCCTTGGTCACCATCTCTTCATTACTCTTCCTAAATCAAGTAAATTGTATTTGGGCTTACATTACATTTGTCTGAGCATTTGAAAATGCCTGCAAATCTGGGAAAATAAATATTAATCGCAGTTTTAACGCCTTTAGAAGCTCCATCAGATTTCTCTGAAGTGCCTTGCAAAAGTGTTGGCACCCCCTTGAACCCTTTTACACGTCGTCACGTTGCGACCACAAATTTTTAATGTATATTATTGGGATTTTATGTGAGAGTTGAACACAAAGTAGTACAAGATTGCAAAATGGAAGGGAAACAGGAAACAGGGTTTTCAAAAGTCCTTAAAAAAAAACAAATCTGAAAAGTGTGGCATGCGTTTGTAGTAAGCCCTGAGTCAGACTGAGTCAGTCTCTACCAGCCTTGCACATCCAGAGACATCTAGGAACTTTAGATTTAATGGAATTCATCTATTAACATCAATTTTCAAGTCTTGCTACAAATTGTCATTTGGATAAAGGGCTGGACTTTGACTAGGCCATTCTAACACTTGACTTTGCTGTGATCTAAACTATTCCATTGCAGCTCTGGCTGGATGTGTTGAGTTGTCTTCCTGCTGGAAAGTGAATCTCTGCGGCCATCTACAGTCTCTAACAGCATTTCTTCCACGTTCGCGCTGCGTGTTTAGCTCCCTCCATCTTGGCTTGTCAGCTCAGGTCGACAGCCATGTCTTGGATTTCTTGTTTGTATTGATTCATTGACTGAACTGTGCTCCATGAGTTCAAACATGATACTATCACCTAGTTCTGCTTTTAACTTCATCCCTGACCTGTCTGGGCTGACACTTCTTGTTCAGTAATGTTTCTTTGGGGCTTTTCCAGAACAACTTTATTTATACTGATAATAAATGACCCACAGTTGGACTCCATTAATAAGGTCACCGTTGAGTTGCTGGATTTTATTTAGGGGTATTGGAGTAAAGGGGAATGAATTTGAATGTGTGGCACACTTTTCAGATTTCTATTTGTAAAAACAATTAAAAACCCGGTATGCATAACCTTCCACTTCATAGTTATGCACTACTTTGAGTTTGCCTATCAAATTATTTTCACATAAAATGCAAATACGTTGTAAAGCTAAAAAATGTGGGAAAGATAAAAGGTTTGAATACTTTTGCAAGGCACTCTATGCAATCACTCAGCATATAGGACCTCTGATGCAAAAGACATCATGAGAAAGCATCACAGAAGAAGCAACGTGCCAGCTGAGTTTCTCACCTCTGGATCTTCTGGGAAGATGTTGTCCACCAGTCTCTTGTACCGAGGCCTGAGTGCCCCGCAACAACCACAAACCCCTGATGAGGGAAAGAGAGGCAGACAAAAATACAGAGAGACATGGTCAATTCGACTTGTATATATCAAAGAAATGCAATAGGATGAAGTGGTGGCTTATTTTATTTACATCTTTTTAAAAGCTGCTCTATTTGCCCTCACTATGCTTGTACAAATAAAATAAAAAGTAATAAAGTCTCATGCACTCCAAGGATGGGAGACATCAACAAGTAGGTTCCCTTAAAGTGCTTCTAGCTTTGATTCTGACTCATGTACCACTGCAGTGATATGACCAACTTCATCAAACTAAGGTTGGTACACCAAGTGTTCAACGGAGAGGTAGAGGTACAATCTACAGGAGAGGGAGCCAGTAAACCTGCCAGCAAGTGTAATACAACTGCAGCTATTAAAAAAAAAAATGCACGACCTGAAAAAGTTCACATACTGCAAAAGTAAGATATGCAAAGAAAGGTTCAGTGTTGGTTGCGGACATAAATATGTATGTACAAACACAGGAACAGATACATGCGACCCATCCAAAACATTCTTGAGACGAGCAGCATGCACAACATGAGGAAAGAAGGTGGTTTTTCTGACTTTGTATTTGAGACACAAACTATGCAGCCAGACAGAGCTGAATGCTGATTGGCTGAGAGAATTCAGCAGTGGTGAGTCATAAGCACAGTCACAGAGCTAAGATATGAAAAAACGGGATAAGTACCAAAAAAAAAAATTTTGTCAGGTCCAGATAATAAAAAACCTACATACACCGTTTGAGAGCCTAAAAATCAAATGGAAAAAAGTAGGTCAAAACCCTCAGCCGAGTGATGAGGGGTATGATAATTTATTGCAAGGCAAACAAATATACATTCTATCATTTATCTTTTTTTAATTTATTTATTTTATTAAACTGTATCATAAAATATAAAAGATGTAGTGACACAGACTGATGCCCTTCTTACTAATTGGACAGAAAACCTCATGCGAGCGGACCCTGACCCATTATTAACAAGACTACCAGCTGCCCAATTCCCACTCCACTGACACGGCACACTGCATCTATCCTAAACGAAATTAACTCAACACCATTCAGATTTACACAGAACCACCAGAAACTTTTAAGCTCACCACAGTCTCGTGGCTCATGACAAGCAGCGCTTTATGAAACGCCCAGACTCGAACAGAGGCGAGATTTCCCAGACCAGCTGTCAGCTGGTGCTAGTTGTCCCAAAAATCACGGTATTTATATCCTCAATAAATAACCAGCAATCTGTGCATGTCTAATGCAAATCAGTCCCGAGGTACCATTGCACACAGACTAGCCAACTGCCCTCGTGTTTCATAAAACGGACAAACTCTTCACTCGTACAGATCTTTAACTGTAAAACCAATAAACCTGTAAAAACGTACTAAAAAAATATTCTGATTTAATATTTAAAATGGCTGTTTGTAATTATAAAATAGCACTGTTTAAAGCCCAGAGAACTGTAGGTATGACAGCATGTTTCAGACCTACATTAGGTAGTTATGTGGGCACTAACCAGTACCAACAGGTCCCAAAGTACTAGATTTCAAAGAGTTAGTGAGTTTAAAAAGCTACAAATTTTCTGAACCAGCATTTCTACAGCTTAAAGTCTTCTTAGTAAGATGTCAAAGAAGGCATCGGAGGGACAGGAGTTTTCTTTGGCTTCCCCCACATGATGCTGTGCACTGCCAGTCAGATACCTGAAAGGAGACTCCCAAAGTTTTCCCTCACTTCTAACAAAAACAAATACAGCTGTCTGGACATATTTAATAACTTTATTTTTTGTTTTATTTACTGTTGCAGACAAGCTACAAGAGCAGATAGCCCAACCAATAAACTAACCAATATAAGCTTGTTATACTTGTGTTGAGCAAGCAGTATGAAAATAATTAACATTATTATAACTGAAATAATAACTATATTGTGTCAATAATGTGATAGTGTAAAACCATGGTATTTGTAGTCAAGGTTATCATATCGTGGGAACTGCCCAAGCCTAGCCTACCTACTACTAAGGAGGAGGTGCAGGAGGGAGATTCTTTAATCTTTTAATCAATAAAAACAAGAAAAGCATCTAAAACATATTATTATAGGAGCTGCTCAGTTTCATAGTTTCAATCAGGAACTCCACAGCAGAAATTGTGTTAGGGCTTATCTCAAAGAACCGTGCGTCTATTCATAGCATTTCTCCTCCATCCCTTCAAACACTAATAAACCCTCTGCACCCACTTCCTCTACCTCTCTCTCTCTTATCCTTGCAGTACTGGACTGGGGCCTGAGAGTAGGAGTCACTGATGAATTAATGGAAATGTGGCAGGTCCCCGATGTGGTGTGGAGAGAAAAGGGACAGTGAGGTTGAACACAAAGACACACGGACAAGGACAAGGACAGGGTAGAGGATAAACATGGAAGTGTGACTGGGGAGGTGGATTGAGATGAGTCACAGATTAGTGCGATTTATTGTACCTTCAGCACCTAGCACAATCTCTCCTGTCCTTTCTGCAAGCTGGAGAGGAAATTAAAATTTTGAACGTTGATACAGAATTTCCTTAGGTTGAAGGTTTAACCGTCGTAAAGCATAACTCACGTGAATTTAACAGCCCAGTGGATGTGGTCATTATTGTGATGTTTCATAAACCATTGCTGCACAGCAAACATTTCCAGTTCCAGTGTAGGTTGATGATATAGGCTGGTAATACTCTGCTAATGGCTTCTGTTTTGCATTTTACAATGCATCCACCAAGTGTTTATCTTAGGCTAGGTGGAGGGTTAGTTGTACGAAACAAACACGGTTTTTCTAACATGGTTCATTATAATGTTTGTGTTAGAAACTGACTCATCAGGAGAGAAACTCCGGATGAGTTGAGTTCAGCCGGTGGACAAAAAAAATACGGCAAAGAGCGTTCTGTGGCTGGTAATGATGGGTTAGCGCGAAAGGCAGCACGACACGGTGGGCAGACAAGGATTTGCATGACAGTGATAAGAACCACACATACTGGGGGGAGGGGGTTCTCACGACATCCACCTACTCTGCACAGCAAGCTGACCAACACATACAGGGCGACACACCAAGCTCCTCCACACCAACACAGGCACTCATTAACAGTATAATAATAAACCCAGAAAATAGACATGGTGGTACACATGGGCAGAATGAGTCACTGGAATACACGCCTGTAAATAAAAAGTTGATGGCCATCGCTGAGCACTCATCGAACAGACTTGGGGAACTTTCTTACATGGCCAAATAAAAACAGTGGCCTGCAAAAAGATCTAAGTTTCTAGAAGTTTTCCACATTTTGAGAAGTTATTGCCACAAACTTCAACATATTTTATTGGGATTTAATGTGACAAAGTATCACACAACTGTGAGGTGTGAGAAAATGATGTATTCCTTTTAAAACTTTTCACACAAGGAAGGTGTGGAGAATATTTGAGCCTAGTCTCCCTTATTCTGACGACCCTACATAAAATCTGGAGCAACCAACTACATGTACATGATTTGTAAATGGGATGCACCCGTGTGTGTGTGTGTGTGAATATATATACACACACACAAACATGCTTTATTCAGCTTCATCCCCTCAGCATGATTGTGCCACCACCATGTTTGACAGTAACAATGATGTCAACCTGACCTGTCCTACATGTTCCTCTCTGTGTAGCTCGTAGATCACCTATGTAGCTGCCTTTAGTTGTTCCCAAAGCTAGGCTAAAGCTTAGAGAAGAATGGAGTTTTTCCAGGCATGAATCAGTTACCTTAAAATATTAGAAAGTCTCTTTTAAAAACACGCATTCTAATTATGTGTCGTTCAGCAGGGTGTTGGTGGATTTATTTTAGTGCATCTCTTCTGCTTTTATGACTGTACTTTTGTTGTTTTCGTCTTCAAACTTTTTTTATTACACAGCATTTTGATAAAACTTGCTTTTTAAATGAGCTTTATAAATCAAATGGTTTTTTCACCAGTGTTCTCGAACAAACCTAAAGCAATTACAATTACAGACTATTTACTAATAAGGCGACTTCTGAGGTCAACTGGTTTGATTGAAATTTTTTTATGGGTATCTGATTAAACCATAAATCATTATCTCTCCACTTTAAAATGATGTTGGTCTAACACATAAAATCCCATTAAAATGCTCTGAAATTTGTGGCTGTAGCAGGCGTGAATACTTTACCAACGCAGTCCATCATGCAGATGCTCAGGGTCTCCGACCCCTAAAAATCACCACAGCAAGGAACAGGCCAATCACAAATTCATTTTTACCCTCAAAGCAATGTGCGGGTACATTAAGAGATTACACTCTCCATTTTCCCCTGGATGTCAGCTTAAAAGTTTCACATTAGGTTGTGAGACTAAAGCACAGGGAAGATGAAGATGAAGAAGGAAAAAAAGGGGGAAATAAATAGATTTTTAAAGATTTCAGGAAGTTCTTGTTCACAATAGCATTTATATAACCCTGTACATAAATATGACTAACAGAACATGAAATGGGTGTGGAATTTACATTTATGTGTTCATATTTTTGAGAAAAAGAGAACTGTCGTGTGTTCACGTAGAGTTTTGAAGGGCACACTTACTGAATATTCACAAAAATGCAGAAGCAAAAAAAAACAATCTATTGTCCTCTATATAAACACTTATCACTTCTTCAAAATTAAAGCATACTGCCCATCAGGCTTGTCACTACATAAGAGCAGGGAGGGTGAGCAACTTTGTGCTATTCTTACATCTGAAAACATCTTCAAAGGGGGAATTTGAGCACACACGAGATCCTTAAAATCAGCATGAAAATGAGACAAACGTAGAGTAGAATACATGCGAACAAACAAAATTAATGAGCAAAAGCTGATTAGACAACATCCAGCACATTAGCTGTTGGTGAGAGTTTGGGAAAGCTTCACAGGAAGTGAGAAGAATATCTGAGTGTCATAGAGAGCAGGCTGACGGTATTATGGGAGCATGAAACAGGCTAAGATTTTTTTGTGAGTGTGTGCCTTGAGGGACACTCAAGAGAGTGACACAAATTCGAATGTGGTGCAAATAGAACAACATCGATCAATCCCTCCTTATTTTTATCACAGCTAAAAGACACTTGTGGACATGTACCCGGCACACACGTTCAGGCATTAAATTATGGAGCAGGGAGACAAAGTCAGAGCACACGCTCAGTCCAGTGTGGGCGGCAGCAAACACAGCTGGTATAAAGAGACCAACAAGCTGGTGTCCAACAAATTCTCAAGACATAAAGCCATGTTGACACGATGAATCAGTGCCAAAAAGGCCTCTGGAACTCAGGAAGGCAGCCTAAATCACAAAGCTTCATTCAGACTCTTAAGAATTTAGCGTGCTTCAAAAACTTAGTCGTGATCTGCAAACACAAAATCTACAACTGCTGCAGAAATCCTTCACAGGCTCCAATTCCTCAAGAACTGCAAGAAAGTGAACCACCTATGAATTAGACTACATATCACACCTCAAGTCAGCATTTTTCAAAGAAGCAATGCAACCAATCCTCAGGAATTACAGAAGGAACAATATGACTAAAACAGATTAAGTGAATGAGGGTCCATTACAGAAAAGGTACATCCTCAAAGCGCCGTCTTCTATCGGTCCAGTAATGTAATTGAATATATCCTTAGAAGAGCCCGAGTTCCCATCATGCGCTCTCGGGAGACGTTACACTCTGGTAACAGCTTAAGTCTATCGCAAGACAGCTAAGCAGGAAAAGCCTTTGCAGAATGTAGGAAAACTGGCTGAACGTGAGATAGTGGCATTACACACATGCTTCGGCAGCCTAGAACAAACACACATCAATGGAGAGTGGAAAAAATGACTGGTATTCTTACCGTACATCGATACAAGAATTGTATGTTCCCTCAATGCAGCTTCAGTTCCTCATTCAGACACACTGCTGTGCTGAGAGGCACTTGAAATGCACACAAATCCAACAGCATATGAACACACACAGAGCGAGAGAGAGAGAGAGCTCACCCTGGGATAAATGGCTGCACGTGTGCTTTGAGCTAAAAAGCATACAAACGTGCACCGTGATTGGTGCAGAGCGAGGCTCGACGCTGCAAATCACACACTATGACACACACACATCCTCCCTGCCATGCAGACACTCTTGTGCACGAAAGACGGGGCTAAAAGACAACGTCAGAGAGAAATCACGGCGTGATGACCTTGGATTTTCCCCATTCTTCTGCAACAGCATTCCTTGTCAACGGAGGGGTGCAGATATCACGTAGAACCAAACATCCAAATAGTACCCTCACATCTCATAAATCAGCTGCAGAGGAGAAGGAAAATATTACACAGATGGGAGTAATAGATGTCATGAGTAGATAGAAAAGGAGAACACCTCCCTCCCACGCAATCTCCTCTTTCCTTTGGTCAATGTCCCGCTTTCCCGCCTTATTATTGTTACACTTTTTGTAACTTCACGCCATCCTTTCATCCATTTTATTTCTGGCTAAAAATTCTGAATATATTCAATATCTTATCTATTTCAACGCTATGTTGTATTTTACTACAACACTTTTCTAATGGAAATATTGTAGAAAAGATGGCATTACATAACAGCGCACATTTTCTGCACTGATACATAAATGAGTGGGTCTCCAAACAATTCAGTTCCATTTTTTTTCCAACTACGACGTCTTTACTAAAGCAACACTTTGCAATAAGCGCACTCTAGCAAACACAAAAACGATCTGCATGATCAAATAACCTGAAGTGTGCACAGTGAGACAGATGGCAGCACGGTTGCCTTGCAGCAGGAAGCCCCAAAATCCCCTTCTGGGGTCTTTCTGCATGGAGTTTGCATGTTCTCTCCATGCATGAGGGGGTTCTCTCTTGGTACTCCAGCTTCTTCCCACAGTGCAAAAACATGACTGTTATGTTAATTTGTCTCTCTGAATTGCCCGTAGGTATGAGTGTGTACGTGCATGGTTGTGTGTCTCTGTGATGCCCTGTGATGGACTGGCGACCTGTCCAGCAAGTACCCTGCTTCTCCCTCATTGACTGCTGAAAATAAGCACCGGTACCCCCACAAGCCTACATAGACAAGCGGGTACAGATAATAGATAATGAGATAACTTGTTGAAATGCATCATCTGCAGAACTATGAATATCAAGACTGCAGTGTCTTTTAAGTCTGTAGGTTTTGCATGTCCACACATTTAATAAAAACACCATTTAGAATCATGGGGTGAAAGGTCTACCCTCCACTGCATTCATACAGTACAGTAAAAATGCAGCCAGATGATGCCAATCAAACCATCTGTTAGCAACTCTATGAAACCAGATGTTTTGGTACAATGCCAGGAATGAAAGACATCAGCAATGATCTTTTGAAAAGCAGCTACTGTGCAAGATGAAAACCAAGTACTTGTCAAGATTCCTTGGCCAAATTCAACTCTTGATCACAACTGTAGATCTGTCCTCAATCTCCACTTCATCCCCAGAAACCAGTCAAATTTTATGTTTGGGTTTTTAAAAATGTTATTTTAGTGTACCTGGCCAGCAAAACTAATAAAAATATACATATCATTTTGATGATCTAAGGAATCTGTTTTTTTTTCCCAGTTTACAATGATGTTCACACCAAATGAGATAATGGTTTCTTCAGCTTTCTGTCTGTTCATGTCATGTAATCTGTTGTGCACATCGTACTTAGACAGCTGTCAGAGTGGGACGTAGCACATAGCACAGGTGAAATACTACTCATTTACTTTTACAGAGTTCAAAGAAATGCATTACGTTTATACAGCATGAGAACAAATGTATTTTTTGTTTTGATTGCACACTATTCATCAGAACCACACAGAAACATGTTATAGCTGAATTATGAACAAGTCATATCAAAACCATGCAAACATTAGCCTAGCATTTCAGCAAACTGCTTCATACAAAGAAATCTTGAGCAGATGAACACCGTGAATTTATTAAAGACAGAAGCTCTAAATGTAAAGTCAGATATGCATTTAAAAAACGTTTTAGGGAAAATGTTCTGGTGCTGTGAAGAAAAGCAGAGAATGCAGTGTCTGCAGTCAAGGATAAGTGAGTTAAATCAGGCACAATCACATTACTAGTATAGACCGTGTAATACACGACACTGATTTTAATCAATTCGTCTGTGTTTGCAAATGGCTAAATGAATTGGGTTAGTTTTTGGGAAAAAAAAAACCCTCTGATCACATATCCATAATAAATAAGGCAGACAGACCTTTTCTAAAAACAAAAATATAGTTCACTGCTGAAAAAGTCAGAAATAAAATGCTCAGGAATAAAGAAGCTACATTTCATACTAACAGAGCGTTCTACATGTTAAGATTCATAGAAGGAAAATTAATAGACTGAGCATTTAGATCTGAACCACAGAACCACCTGAACAATCCACTATTTATCCCTCTTGCACAGTCATCAACTCATTAGCACTGCTGCCTCATAGCAAAAAGCCTCCGCTTTGAACTTAAGTTGTCTGGCCTTTGTGTGCGGAGTATAAAAGTTTCCTAAAGACTGCATGTGCTTCCTGTTAATTCTCCAGTTTGCTTCCACAGACCGAAAACAAGCATGTAAGGAAACGCAGTGACCGCCTTTTGTCAGTAAGAATGGGGATGGGAATTTGATTTATCCATGACGAGAGAAAATTTGTAGTTTTAGTTTAGTTTGGCTGAAAAAGATCAAACAGAAATAGTTTCATTTTAGTTCAAATAAGGGGACAATATATTTTGAAATTCCATACTTCTTAACAACTCAATTTTCAAGAGGTTTTAGTCCTTTTTAACCACAGCGGCCAGGGTTTAGATATAAAACCTGCAAAAAGCACTGGATGGATGGATGGATGGATGGATGGATGAAAAAATTTGCTATGCTGTACTTTTTCCTTACCTGTCCAGACCTACAAAACACTCCCATCAAATCCCAAAAGATTCCAGACTGTCTAGGAATCATATGGAGATATTTTCTATTATCTTAGCTAATGCTCCTCTTAGTTTGGACCTACTTGTGTGTTTGAAAATACAACAAAATAATAATGAAACCATTTCCTTAACAAGACGCGAACAGAGCTAAGAGCAAGAAAACACTCAACCAAAAAGTTAAGTGCACCAAGATTTTTTTTTTCCAGTCATTGCTAATCATTAAAGAAGAAAACTTCTTTTAAAGCTTTCCTTTCCTGGCCATGTCCAAAAGAGAACAAAAGAGGTGGTGTTTTCTCTTACCCTTGCCAACGCGATGGTCCAGAAGGGTACGACAATCCAGTGCCAGCCTCTGAGTGGCTGGGACATCAGTTGCAGGCAGGGGCATAGCGAGCAACACACACACACACACACACACTACTCTTCTTTACCCAGACACAGCAATTTCAAGAACCAAAGCCGAAGATATTGATTAAAAACCACAACCATCCAAATGAAATAAGCCCTGTTATTTTGAAAGACAGAGGAAATTACACCTTGTGACACAATAACTGAGTTTGGTTGCAAAAAAGCACCTCCCCTGACAAGTCTGAACTACAAAACCAACTTCTGCAAGACTATTACAAGCAACACAAACAACCGCATACACTATCAATCTCAACTGAATACAAACTTCAGTGTCTCTGTCCTGAGGCTTCTTTCTCGGTTACATTAGCACAGCTAAGTTGTACGCATTAACTAAGAGATTAGCAACAAATCCTTCAGTAGCAGCTCCAGGCTCAGTGTGCATCTCGCTCATTAAAAAACATCTCAGACACAAAGGAGCTCACTATCCAACCACAAGGAGAAGAGGGTGGCGATAGGCTGGGAACGAGGGGCACCATGGGACTGTCATTCAGTCAGTGGGCTTAAAGTTCAGGGAATGTGGACTCGGATGTGATGTGGGTACAAGTGCTGGAGTTTGTCTGTATTGTGGGGTCTATTGTAACATCCACACATCTGGAATGCGTCTCTACCCGAAAAGAAAAGGATGCTTTCTTTCAACAAAAGCTGAGTAAATATTTATTTTATTTTTATGCAAATTATCTTAAATGTTTTTCGTGCAAATCCTTTAAAATCTGACTCATCTCTGGTACAGGTGTGAAGTTAATGGGCGTTACTCACCTGTCATGCTGGATTTCAGTCACAAGGCGGCGTTGCTCCTCTAGTTTTAAGGAGACGGAGAGTTGTGTTGCACCTCAGCTCTGACGCGAGTCCCCGCCGGGGCTTGGACAATCAGGAAAACCGCCGGCTTGTCTTTGGCCTGCTAACGTTTGTAAGCCCAACTTAGCTGCTGCGCGAACAAATTCAGCTTTCAACTGGATATTTTTTTATATTAGTCGGATCTATGATTTACAGTTAGTTTTATAAACTTACCGAAATGCAACGAATGAATTTTAAACACAATCTGGACAGCAATGTTATGAGAATGAATGTAAATTGCTAGGCGCTAGCATTACTAAAGTAACTGAAATATCACCAACTACTTGGCTTTGGTTTCGATGAGGTGGACATTAACATATTATGTCAACTTATAAATTAAGAACAGACAATAAAGTCTGTTCCTAACTTACACAAAACTGTTCGAAGTTAACCTAATGTCTGTTTATGCTACTTGTAAGAATGCTAACGTAACATGGCTAACCTCTTAGCTGTTTCTATCATAACGTTGATGAATGACAGTAAAGCCGATTCTTACCATTAAGCGACAGCAAAATCCTTAAAGCCTTTAGCATATGACGAGTTAAAGAGACCACTTTTTTTTAGCTATAGGAGGGAAGTATTCATTTGGCCCGGGCCAGCGTTAAATCCCTTTAGCCCCGATCAGCTGCCGTTTAGCTGCTAACTGTCACAACCCAACAGGGGACCCCTTGGACGCCACCCTATACTGGAAGGACAATATTACAGAAATATTATTTGTCAAAATAATAATAAATATATTTAAATGTTATCATACAGCAGTGTGAATATTTAAAATCAAATTCTGAAAACACGCTCTTATAGTGGGTCACTTTTTCTGCAGTAATGTGAATGCTTTTGATGCAAATTAAAATTCATAATTGAGGGGCTGAAGGAAAAGGATAAATGGTTTTTCAACATTTTTTTTATAAATAAAAATCTGAAATGTGCAGCATGCATAAAATCCAGTGCAACTGATTACATTCAGAAGTCAAATAATGAGTAAATAAAGTCCCCCTGTGTGTTATTCTCAGAATAAATACAGCTGCTCTGTGAGGGACTCGGAGTTTTGTCAGTGAATAAATTATATAGTAATGACTAAAGAACACTAGAGGGATTTAAAGCAAGTTTGAAGCAGGGTTAGGTTTTAAAATAATATACTGATCTTTACACGTCTCACAGAGCACTTTTTAGTCCATCATCGGAAAAGAGTATGGCACAACTGCAAACTAGGGGTGGGCGATGTGAATTTTAAATTGTATCACAATATTTTGTTGTATTAATTGTCATAACAATAAAAGTGGCGATGAACAGTATTTACAGCTTCTTTGCACTTCTTTAAAAGACTTTTCACGCACCTTTAGGGCTGTGACTGCATGTCCCTGCTGTCACAGCCCCTCAAACACAACTTCCGCTCTTAAAAAACATGTTGATCCACAAATCTTAGCTTTATGTAAGGATGGGAAGAAGAAAGCCATTGTTAAAAGAAAGAGACTAGAGGTCCTGTGTGCAGTTTACCACAAACTATGTAAGGAAATTGCTATGCATGGAAGAAACCTAGTACTGCACATTACTTTGAACACACTGTCTGCATTGTGACACATGATGGTGGCATCGTCATGCTGTCGATATGCTTTTTTTCAGCAGGAACACGAGTGTTGGTCAGAGTTGAAGGGAAGATGGATGGACCTTAAATGCATAACAACCACTGAAGAAAACTAGTTAGAGACGGCAAAAGATTTGACACTGGAGCAGAAGTTCATCTTCCAGCAGGAGACCCTAAACATGTAATTAGAGCTATGATGGAATGGTTTAAATCAGACAATACTCATCTGTTAGCATGACTCAGTCAGATCTGTGGCAAGACTTGAAAATTGTTTCTAACAGATTCAACCCATTCAGTCTGATTGAACTTGAGCTACTTTGAAGAATGGGCAAAATTTTTGTCTCCAAATGTGCAAAGCAAGTAGAGAGATATCCCAGAGGCCCAAGGTGGTTTTAAACCATATTGACTTATGGGGGGTCTGAATACAAATGAATGCCAACTTTTCCAGATTTTTATTTGCAAAAAAACTTTTAAAATTCTCTACAATTTTCCCTCCACTTCATAATTGCGCACTGCTTTGTGTTGGTCTAACACATGAATCTCAATAAAATACATTGAATGTTATGGCTGTAGCATGATGTAATGTCAAGACATTTCATAGGCATGAATATGTTTGTAAGACACTGTTTAACCAATAGAAATAAAGCCATCAATAGATAAAAGAGAGTCATACTGTTGTTAAATCTTTTAATTGCAATGCTGATAATTGCTGCTATAAAAAGGAACTTGTGTCTGTGTTCACCAAAGACAAGATTTCAGCTGCTTTATAGCATTGTCCTGAAATAAGTGCATATTTCTCTAGAAAACACATTGTTTGATAGTAGAAATCTTTTTCTCACTACATCTCAGTTGAGTAAAACCTCAAATCAGTAAAAGCATGAGGGATTCCTGTATTCTAAATGGCAAATCTTGCTAACTTTCTAAAACTGTTTGTAGTAATAAAGGTTAATAGGACTATTTCTTGATTTTTCCTCAAAACAGTTTGCTCAGCAGGGCATTTGAGGCTTAGATCTGACCACATAGTTATCCACTGTGCTAGAATTATTACCTTCACAGTTTATATAGTATTTATAGGTAGAGGCCATCGAAGTCAGAGGATTCACCCGGTCTCGCTTTGAATTAAACGGTCCTAAAAGCAGAACAGATTGCTTCAGTTAAGATGGAACAAAGACCAAAGATAACTCAAAACCGCTAAACTGTTGTAAAAGCTTAACATCACTCAAAAGAACAAATAGGTACTAAATTAGTCAAAAACATGACTAATAGTGTGTTGGAGGATGGGGAAAGCCTTTTTACAACTCTTGTCAAGAGATTACTGGATTATTTTGTAATAGGACAGAGATCATATATCATATTTCCTGAAACTAATGACCGTTATTACTTTGTAAAGCATCAATATATAGATTAAATAAATGGTTTTGTGAAGCTTTACTTGAATGTGAATACCAATGTGATAACACCATAAAAAGTGTTTAAAAAGGCTGTGGATTCAAGTTAAACCTGTTATTATAAGAAGACCTAAAGTGCAGGGGCCTCTGCATTATTCCCAATTGAACTACACTTTATTCATAACAGCTACTGTGCTCTATCTAAACAAAATAAATCTCTGTGTGACTCCTGATGCACCTCCTTCCTAATTTAACAGAGTGATTACTGTTACACACCAGCAGACATACATAGATGTGTGTCTGGAATCAGTGAGATGTTTGTCATGGATTCCCAGGCCGTAGGATCAGTTCTGTTGTTGGTTTGGCTTCAGCACAAATGAGAATTATCTAATTACTGGGCACCCAAAGCAGTTGGTCTTACCACTAAGCTTTTTCTAGGCTTGTGCTAAAACCAATATTTTTCGAAATTGTGAATTTACTGCACAAAGATGACCAAGAGTAACAAGCTGAAGAATAATACTCTGAGCCAATATTAACTGCTTTGCTGCCTCCTTTACTCTCACTGCTAGACACAGTATCACATGAGATGCAACCAAAGGTTCTTTACTGCAATGCATTGCTTTGTGAGTGGAAGTCAGTGGTTTGGTTTCAGCTGTAGTATAACTACCTGCTTCAGACCTGACGGCTAGCTATATTTAGATGTGCAGTAATCAGTATGAAAGGTCTCAGCAACACAGCCACACAGGGACAGATGGGATCACATTAGATCAGCCTTAGGAGCTTTGAGTGTTGCCTGGAAACAATTAGCAGTTTAAAAAAACCTTAAACAGCTTATCACCACAGAGACGTGGGAATTATGTGGCAAGTTAGAAAATGTGTTCCTCAATACTCTCAGGACTGCTATGGATTTTAGGATTTATTTATTGTACCCAAGGGTCTCCAAGACACCAAAGTCCCTCTCGTTTCTCATCTCTGTTTTCACGCACAGTTGAAATAAACAGTGTAGAATATTTTGTGTAACAATCATCTAATCCTAATTTAGTTTTCTTCATAAATTTTCCGTTTTGTAACATTAGAATCATACATTTCTGTATATGATTTTTTTGTTACGGGTTTACAAGAAAGACCAACACAAAGTAGCACATCACTTTGGAGTGGTGGAAAAGGATAAATAGATAATTTAAAAAAAATTTCAAGCCCTCTCAGTCGGTGTTCCTATAGAACTACCTGCTTTTGGGTTATGTTTCTACCAGATTTGCACTTCTTGAAATGTTTTCAGAAACTTCTTTGCAAAATACCTCAATCTCAGTCAGGCAGGATGGAGTGCCTGTAAATATTTTCCTCTTGCCACAGTTTCTTGATTGGGTTCAGGTCTGTACTTTGACTGGGCCAGTCTAACAAGTGAATATATAATTTGATTTAAACCATGCTATTGTAACTCTGACTGAATGTTTAGGATTGTTGCCTTTCTGCAAGGTGAACACCTGCCCCACTGTTAGATCTTTTACAGCCATTAATAGGCTTTCCTCCAGGACTGCCCTGTAGATCCATCCACCTTTCCCTAAATAGTGACCAACTTTCCTGTCCCTGCTGAAAATAAATGTGTTCAGGGCTTCTTTTTTTCCCGTGTCCTGACTTGGCATTTCAGGAAAATATACCATAAAGAGAAACTGTTGGTCTACATGTGCCAGAGCAGATTTGCTCTACAAAAAGGAAATCTCAAGACAAAATCCTAATTGCATGAATAACTTTATTAAATCGAGACTAGACCCAGCATCAACCTAATCAGGCCACATTGATTTAATAGTAAGATGCGTTTATATGACCTTCATTCATTTGGAATATCTGTGTGTGGGTGTGTTTGTGGGTGTGTTGAGCCTATTTGTAAAAATAAGTGTGCGTTGAGCGGCTGTATGTGAGTGAGTTTGTTACCTAGACCTGCACTATTGATAGAGTGAGGAGAACGGATGCAAGGCCTGCAACACACAGGACCCGTCCACTTCAGGGTGTGGACCGATCACCCACACAAACAACATCCCACCAATGAACGGGTAGTCCCCCCGATGGCACAGACAAAGAGCCCCAGTTTCACACTAAAAAGAGATCATGCTAACACATCTCAGGAGATATTAGATGTAATCAAAGAGTTTGAATTGTGCAATCATAGTTTGCATCTTTAATAAAGTATCTTATAAGAGAGAAATGTAAATTTTAATGCAACAATAAAGGCGGTTTTATTTGCACCTGCATGCAGCTGAATTATGTCTGGGTGCTGTAAAGGAGGACGGTGAGTCAACCTTCCTGTTTTTGCACAGGCAGATTTTAAAGACCTTTTGGCAGTGTTTTTATTTGTATACAGCCTGAAAGGAACTCATGACTGTGATTGTACAGAGAGTTCCTGCAGTAAAGCAGCGTGCAGAGGCAATAAGGAGGCATCACCTCTGTCTTTGCTCCCATTATGATGGGAGCAAAGTAAATGGAAACGAGTGGATGAAAGAGGGATGTGAATAAGCTCCTGTTTTAATGCTGTTTCATTGATGTGTCACACGCCATCTTAAAAAGATGAGAGCGTTGCATTTATCCTGGCCATCTCTTGAGGACACTGAACTCAGCTTTGCAGGATAGTGAGAGTGCCTGCTGACTAATTAATCCTCTTACTGTTCTTCGCTCCAAAGCTTTGCTTTGCGGCAGTTGTTGACTTCTTTTTAAACGCCCCAGGTGGTGACCCACAATCCAGCAAGATGGAGTTCACATATCTTTGACGGGAAGATAACTCACTCTCCACATTTGTACAGAGGTCCTCATTACTGCAGGGATTACTCTTGGATTAGTTTTTTTTCTTTGTATTGATTACATCTTTATTTTGGTATATGTCTACAATTGCTGTAAAATGAAGACAGCAGAAATGGATTATGACAAGCTGGTTGCATCAATCGTAGGACAAATGCTGGACGTGAGGAGTAGAGGCATAATATGTAAAACAAGAAAGGTTAGTACTCTGCATGACACAATTTATGCCTAATAGTTAAAGAAAATTGTATACACAACTCCATAGTTAAAGCAAATTTAACATTGGTAACTGACACACTCAAGCAGGGCAATTCAATGTGATTCATAAAGAAAAACTCTTGATTGTTCCCACTATTCTATCTTTTCCTCTAGTTGCTCTAATGCTGGAGCGTTTGCTTTAATCAGTTGTTTCATGTCCAGTTTGTCGTGTGCATGGACACATAATCTTTGTTAGAATGCTAATGTTGACAGTGTACTTTTAGAGGCTTGGAACGCAGGCATGAAGAGCCAGAAGGACCTGGAGGAGTTTAACTCTGCATAACCAGCTCAGGGCTAATTTTAGTCACCAGATAATTTAGTTGGAAGCTGCCTTCCTTATGGCACACACTGTGTCAACATGTGGAGCCAACAAACTGTTACTTTATCTGTGTGCTGCACACCCAAATCTCCCCCAGGAAACCTATTACAAGTTAATTAGAATTTAATTTAAAAAGAAATAGTCAAACTGCATGAGCTTATGCGATTTTTTTTTACTTTTAAAGAATTTAGGGCAATTTCTAGATGTAGTTAAATGAAAACATAAGCTGAATTTGAGCTATAATTAGTACTTACGCCCTTATTTTCAGAATTTAATTTGAGAAAGGATTTCCTACATCACCTAGTGGTAAGTACCAAAACTGTGTGTAGAAGTTTTGAAGGTATATTTAAAGTAAATTATTTTAATTAAAGTGAGAAACCAAAGTAAAACGTCTCTCACAGTGGGCAATATTCATAGGGGCACTGTAAAGGTTCAATAGGGCTGCCAAGCTCCACTTTAAATCTTAAATCTCTGTTCAGACATGCATGGGCAAGAATGTCATAAAAATTTCTGTTATTTTTTCAGGTTGCAATAATTATACTACAAACAACTTCAATGATTTCCTAAAAACAAGAAGTTTGAATTTATTGCAGATTTTGTCTCGTATATATAGACATTCCCATTATTATTTGGTTACGTTTTCCTTGGTCCGTTGCACCTTGAACACATGCCTATTGTATCATCGAGCTTCTGGCATTATTCTGGCCGAATATTTGATGGTTCTGCTTGTAAGAAATGGTTAGGATTAACCTGCATTATGCTGATCCAAAACTAACTCTGATGTGTGTTTGCGGTAATTATGGTGATGAAGACCCAACTCTCCCCAAGTTTCGATTTGAGGAGGTAGTCCTCCAAATAAAATGTCCCAACCACTTTGTGCAATGGACAAGTGCCACTAGCAGTAAAACAAACCATTAGCAAAAAACTGCTGCCAACGTGCTTGACAATTGGAACACTATTATTAGGTTTAAAAGCCTAAATATACACCAGCAGCATTTGGAGAAACGTATTTTTTAGTAAAGCTTGTAAGTGTCGATTTTGGAGTGAGGGCTTCTTTCTTGGTCAGCACTCTCCCTGTCCATGTCTGTGAGACTGGATTAACTGGACTGGCGTGCCAGATGTTTCCTTTTTATGACAGGCTTAAGCATTGGTGGTTCCTGAGTTGGTCCTGAATACCCTAGCCAGTTTTCTTTCACCCAACAGTGACAGTTTTGTCATTTTGACCATGAGTGGTTTAGAGAAAACCCACAATAAAATGCAAAGTTGTGCACCCAATTGATGTTTTTAAAAATCAATCAACAAAAATCATTCCATCCCAGAAAAAGGTTTAAACGCACCATTAAAAGCCCAAGGAGCAGATCTCACCCTGTCTGTGAAAAATGGGTTGGAACCTGTGTGTATTTGGACAATGCTTAGATTAAGAAAACACTACAAATTTGACTACTTAGCAAGAGAGCAACTTACTGATGCTGTCTTGCTAAGTAAAGAAAGAGTCCCGTTTTCATTGGAAATGGGGTGAAAATGGCAAAAGATTTTGAGATTGCGTGTTGAATTGTCCCCTTCTGATTGCCACTGTTTCTCCTTTCCTCTAATACCCATTAAGCCAGCAGACTTCTCCTGATCTGAGCCTAACAGCTGATGCCAGCTGAGGACATCACCATGGTGACCTTCGCTGACACCAGGCAGGTCTCCCCAATGGAACTGCATGAACCTCCATGTCTGAACACCTCGCTGTCTCCTGGGCTCAGGCGGAAAAAGATGCTGTGGCAGAACGCAGTGAAACACATCATTACCCAACAAGAGCTCAGCGCTCAGGTGATTCACTGTCACATACATACCTTGGCTTTTCTGTGTCCAGGTTTTATATGTCTAGCTGTTGATTTGAAGTGAAGTTGAAGAACCCTTCTTTGTGCAGTGTTGTAAAACAAAGGCTCACCATTTTGCTTCTACCAACATGCTTCACAGTTGAAACAGTAAAAACTTGCCTGTTATTTTGTACACTTTCTTCAGAGTATGACAAAAATAGCCCAAATATAATAGGAAAAAAAATTAACAGGTTTTATTTGTCTCCAATAAAGTGATTTTCTGTTACAACCTACTGGTTTCTCTTTTTCATTAGGTGGGTGTGGAACCTCCTTGCAAAATCTTTGTGACCGATGCCTATATAGATGAGATCAACAGACAAATCCGCAGCAAGGCCTCCCGTGGAGTCACAAAACGCCGCTCCTCCACATTCAGAGTCCATAGTCGAGCCTCCTCCAGCATGCATGGCAGCATCAGCGTTTCTACACAGGACTACACCAGCGACGCTGACTTCTTTGTGCACTGGTGTAACACTGTTCATAGTGTTTACATACCCATGCTGGGTCACACTTTCAAATCCTGTGATCTGGAGAAGCTCTACCAGCGATACTCCTCCCACCAGAGGAGAAACTCTCTAGCCCTCACCAATGTAATTGATGCAGTGGCCAAGCTCCACATATTGGTTCTGTATCTGGCAGTGGCCCCAGATGCTGTTACGGACTGTTTGCGTGGCTATTTGACTGGCATCTTTATGGTGTTGGCTATAGCTCTTTGCATACTGGTATTAACCTGCAAGGACTCCATGTCCCCACAGTGGCTCCATTATGCTGGCATTGCAAGTTGGTTGTCGCAGACCACACAGATCCTTGGGGGGCTTGCTTATGGACTTGAAAACGACCCATCATGGTATATTTTATTCACATTGTTTGCAACATACACCCTGTTGCCATTACCTCTGCTGTGGGCCATGTGTGCTGGCTTCCTCACCCCAATACTCCACATATTGCAGGAGATATGGTTCCACTACAATGATGCTTTGCTTTTGAATAAGGTGAGAAAAACAAATATTTTGCAGTTTTACAGGCAATACCTTCTAGAGGTGTGCAAATAAAGGAGAAAGACACAACTGAAAACCTTAAACAGAAAAATATGCATTGCAGCATTTATACTCCTTGAGCTCGTTCAAATTTGATCACATTACCACAGACCAGCACAAAGTAGTGTGGAATTGTGCAATGGAAGGAAAATGATCCATGTATTTTTAACAAATAAAAATCTGAAAAGTGTGGCATGCATTAGTATTCAGACCCCTTTAATAATAACAAAAATGATAATGTGTTTTTTAAATAGCCACCTTTTAGAACACCCAAGGCCAACTTGCAATAACACAATAACACAAGAAAAAAATGACAGCAATGTGAAAAGTGCATAAAAGTGTAAAAGTATAGCTCTACAAATCTGGCTGTTATGGAAGGTTGGTGAGAAGAAAGCAACTACTGTTTTCCCCAAGCCGTGTAGGGAGATCAAAATGCAACTCTTCTTCTACATTCAAAATGCTATGTGTGATGGAAAACTAACACAACATCCTGAACACACCATCCCTATGTGACGGAAAAAAACACACGGTAATAGAAGCATCATGCTGTGGAGATGGGTTTATTCAGCAGCATCAGGAAGAGTATCAGAGGTCAATGGAAGATGGATGGACCTAAAGACTTAGCAGCAAAAAAACCTTTTAGAGGCTGCAAGAAACTTGAGACTGAAGCTGAGGTTTACCTTCCAACAGGATAACGACCATTAATATACAACCAAAGCCATGGAAAGAATGTAGATTAAAGCATAATTCGGTGTTTCAACAGCCCAGATACACTTTGGACCATAATCTGTGGATTTGTGGAAAGACTTAAAATGTATCTTTACAGAAGCTCCATCCAGTCTGAGGTTGAGATGTTTTGCAAAGAAGAAATTACAAACATTTCTGTGTAAACCTGGTACAAAACAGACCTGTAAAATGATTGACTCTGTTGTCTGACTACAAATCCATGCCACTTTGTTAGGACATTCTTTTAATGTTAAGAATGATGTACTTTGCTTAGGTCTATGAAAAAACAATCCTGATTAAAATTCAATGAGATTTGTGGAGGCAACATGATGACAATGTGAAATACTTTTAGGGCTATGATTACTTCTGTAAAACACAATAAATATCAGCTTATATGTTGGAATAAAATGGGCTCTGAAGGTGGATCTGGCTGCCATTCTCAGACCTTAAACAGACCTTAAATCTATTTTCTCTACTTAGCAAAGTTTTCAGCTGCGAGATTTTTTTCATTTACAAACCAAGACCAGTCCAGACTTTGTTCTTATCGCTCCACATGTGTGGTATACTTGTTTGAATATTAAACACTGGCTCTTAATATTGTACGTTTTGCATTTGTAGGAGATTAAATGTTTCCTTTCATGGCTATACATTTACATTTGAACTTCCAGTTGGGTCATATAATTTTTTTTTACATTCACAAATCAATGATAGTTTTCACATTTGAGGGACTATATAGTGATATAAAATCAATCTCTTTACTGTCTTACTTTTTACTCTGTTATTAGCTAGTTGCAGCATTTCCTTCAACCATATTGACTGAAGTGCTCTAAATGTTTTTATTTGAAATTAAGTAGAAATAAGTCCCTATCGGCTCTGGATCCAGGTATTCGCCAAAGTCCTGCTGTATGTGGGTATGAACACAGCTGGCTTGTTCATCCACTACCTGACAGACCACGTCCAGCGACAGGTTTTCCTGGAGACACGGCGCTGCATCGAGGGCCGCCTCAAACTCGAGCAAGAGAACCAAAGACAGGTACATAGTGACGTAAAAACTCCAGTTATCAATTGGTCAAATTTGTATATCAGGTTTTTCTATGTAGTAAAAATTGTTACGAGACCTTCCCTCTTTGGTTCACCTTAAATTGCCAGTAGTTGATTTCTTGCTTGTGTTGTTGCTTGACAGGAGCGGTTGGTCCTGTCAATCCTGCCTCGCTTCGTTGCTTTGGAAATGATTGCTGACATGAGCTCCATGGAAAATGAACTCAACCCCCAGGAGTTTTATAAGATCTACATCCACCAGTATAAAGATGTCAGGTGCATACACTAACAGACATTTGTGATTGCTGAGCTTAGATTCGTGACCTTTATGATTGTGGACCTCTGGATTACCACCGAAAATACAAATTGATTCCAATATGAATCAAAACACATTAACATTTAAAGGTTATTACCTATTAAAAGGTCACTGGAGAATCAATTAACCCAAAGAAGAAATCAGGCAGACAGAGAAGATTCTTGTTTAAATGGTGCCCTGGGCGAGACCCTCTTTCTGCTGCACCACACTCAACAGAAAACACATCCACTTACCAAATGAAGCCTATTCTGCTAAGCAACATTTCACCATGTAACTTTTAGAAGCATAAATAATTACAACACACCAATCTCATATTAATAGTTTTAGACTGGCACAGATTCACACCTGTTTTAGTGTTAAGTGATACAACACCAAGATTACAATGAAAATGCAGTTTTTTATGTTTTCCAAATTTGAGAAAGGTTTTATAAATCTCAAACTGTGTTTTAAATAATATTTGTTCATTGAATAATTATCCAATTAAATACTAACTAGTCTAAATATGCGAGATTTTGAATTTGGCAAGGAAAAATGTAGTACAGACTCCTTCAAAGAGCATCCAAATTGCCCTTTAAATTATCTCTAAATCATTAGCTACTAATCATAAACCAACTTCTGACTCTTCAGCACATACGGTGTACGGCGATATTTTCTTACAGTATTAGACACATACTTTCTCTTACTGAAAAAATCAGTTGTAGAGTCATTAAGGGTGCAACTGAAAATAACATTTGTATTTTGTGACTTCGGGCAGGTTTCAACAGAGTCATGCAGCCCAGTAGCTGCTGAGATAGAGAACTGGCTAATTGTAAATAACAGAGAAGAACAAAATGCAGAAAGCAGCACTGGTGAAAAAGACAGCTACAGGGGAAAGTCTACAATCTGACAATGGGTGGAGGAGCTGTGGTATTTGTTAGAATGCTTGAGGATTTAGAATAAGGTGCAGCTCTTCTCAGATTTGACATACTGGTCTTACTAATCTTAAAACACACACCCTCAGGGAGTGATGCTTAGAGACAGCAGCAGACAGACCGAGAGGACCAAAAGGATGAGAGTATGGTACAGACAATTCCCCAGAGGCGGGTGTAAAATTATCAGGCTGTTTTTAGACTCTCTCGCATCAATTTTTTGAATTCACAGAAACGTGTACTATTCTTGTTTCTGTCTTCTCTGTAGCATTCTTTTTGCAGACATTAAGGGCTTCACCCAGCTGTCGATTAACCTGTCAGCCCAGGAAATGGTTCGCACTCTCAATGAGCTCTTTGGACGTTTCGACCGACTAGCTGAGGTGAGAATCTGACCTCTTTAGTCTTTGATCTTTTGAAGTCATGTGAAAATAGTAGGACAACCTGTTTCTTTTTTTAAAGACATGTTCTCGTGTTGATGTCTCTCTGGAAAAGAAAGTGATTTAATTGTAGGTAAACAACAAACATTAATCTTATTTTATGCATATAAACAAAGATATGTGATCTAAAGAAAAAGTTACCCTGTAATAACTAGTGTCACCCACTTTGGTTGAAATAACCCCTTAAGTCCAAAAGGGTTTTGTGAAGTTTGAGCTCAAAATAACATGCGCAAATCTAACTGAATTTTTCTGAGAACTGACGTACTCTATCTAAACAATCATTATGTTAATTATTACGGAGTGATAATTGTGGCCTTCCTTTGCTGCTGGTTGAGTAAAACCTGGGTGGATTACGACGAAATGTATTTTTTGGAATCTGTGAGCTCTCTGCTTACAGCAGACATGCTGGTTGTGAGTTTTGAAGCCGTGTGGTCAACAGCTGAGACCTGAGTTTTGTGGTTATGTCATTCTGTGGAGTTTGTTTATTTTCTGATTCAACTGCCTTTAGTTTTAACAGTTTTTGGTGTTTGTAGAAATGGTTTTTATCAGCTTTTAGCCAAGTTTCTACTATTTCTATGGATACCACATATGTTTATGTTTAACAAATGGACCTTGCAGTAAAGAAAGTAGAAGAAGACAAAAGTTAAATTCTGTCCCCAGTACTGGGGGTTGGAGGACAACTTAGAGATGCGACTTGTAGGACTCTACTATTCTCTGACATTGCTATGAGGAAAGTTTGCCTCACTACTCAACGCAGAACTCTTACAGCTGTGGGATGCTTGAAGTGTGTCTTGCTTGTACAGCAAATTTCAAGTCACCCCACAACAACTGAAAAAGATCCAGAACTTGAATCGACCCAGAACAATCCATTTCTTATTTTCAGACAGTCCTTGGTGGATTTAAAACTGTGTTTTGGGTCAAGGTCATTTTGCAGGGTCCAGTTCTGCCCAACTATCATTTTTTAGAGATGTTTTCATGTTTTTCTCATGCTCCCTCTTACACACAGAAGAATTCATGGTGGATTCTGTGATAGTGAGCTGGTCAGGTTTTGCTGCAGTAAAGCATCCCCAGACCATGACACTTCCACCGCTATGCTTCACACTGGGTATGAGGTTCTTTTCCAAGAATGCTATATTTGGTTTACACCAAACATGTCCTTTGTTCTGATGTCCAAATATTAAATTTCAAACCCATTAATCTAAATAAAAATTACTCCAGCAGTCCTGGTTTTTGTCTATGTTCTCTCTAACAAATTTTAGACAAGCATTAATGTTTTTCTTAGAGAGAAAAGGTTTTCTCCTTGCACACCTCACACCTCCCATGAGAGATAAACTTGTACTGTCCATTTCTGATTGTACAGGCATGCACTTTCAAATCAACATTAGCAAGTGCCTGCTGAAGGTCCTGTGATGACATTTTAGGGTATTTGAGACTTTTGCAGTCTACATTTTAGGTTTACTTGCTCGGACACCCAGACCTGGCTGTGTTAGCAGTCTTATTGAATGTCCTTCACACGGTGGAATGGCTGAATTCTTTTGTGACCTCTTTAAATCCCTTACCAGACTCATAAGCTCTTATAATTTTCTTTCTGAAGGCCAGAGACAGCTCTTTTGATCTCACCATGGTGTTTAATCTCACTTCAACAGTCAGAAGCACACCATACTCAATGTCTGAGTAATGATTTTCTCATCATGTGCACCAATGTGATACATCTGTGTGGGATTTTCACAATTTTAAGTGGAAATAAATGTGGAGGTGTCATTTAATTTCATTTCATTTACTCCTCACCAGAAATGCTTTTATTAAAATTACATCTTACAGAAAGTTTGGACTCTTTAAAATTAATATAAGTCCAAATTTTTTTATAAAACCACACAGGCTTATGTAGGGTGTCCTAAAGTGGTTATAAAATATGCTGTTTAGTGATTATTTCTATAGACTGTATTCTAAAGAGTTCTTCTTTTATATCCTATTACAGGAGCACCACTGCTTGCGTATAAAGATATTGGGAGACTGTTACTATTGTGTTTCTGGGGTACCTGAGCCACAGCTTGCCCATTCACGGTACTGCGTGGAAATGGGTCTGGCTATGATCCGCACAATACGGTCAGTGTTACAAGTGTCTTGTAGCCATTTCATTACAAATAAAGAACAGCACACATCTTCTATATTTGAATTATAGGTTATCTTATCTTTCCCATTTTGAAGAGCTTAAAAAATTGGTTCTTTTTCACATAATGTTTTTAGTCCAGGGAAACAGGAAGTCATTAATTACAGATTAAAGCAACGCACTAATTAACCTAACCAAGTACTACAAAATATTGGATTTTCATTTATTTATAGATTGCCAAGTCAACAGATGTGGGACTGCTGATTTTGCTGAAAGGCTTATTCTTTTATATTTTGTGTGAAATTATGCTACTGCATTAAAAATTAAAAGAGGATTTTACACATCTTTATGAGGAGGAACAGATAAGTGGGGGACCCTGAATGTAAAAATGAAATGTCCCTTAAAGTTTACCCAGAACTCTAAAACAGCATGACGTGATGTTTGATCATGTGTTTCATAGTTCTAGGCATCAGTAAAGCTTCAATAAACTGGTTAATTGCTTTAATAATGCCAGACTCGTCCGGAAGCAGCTGAACTTTGACTTGGACATGAGGATCGGCATCCACTCTGGCTCTGTCCTCTGTGGCGTCCTGGGCTTGCAGAAATGGCATTTTGATGTCTGGTCCTGGGATGTGATCATCGCCAACATGCTGGAAGCAGGAGGAATACCTGGGTGGGTGTATCCAAAATAAGCACAGAGAAGCACATGAAGAGTCACTTTTGACCTGTGACCTGTAAGCCATGTTTCGTTTTTTTCTCACTTATTCAGACGTATCCACATCTCAAGAGCCACCCTAGATTGCTTGGGAACTACATACAAGACAGAGGACGGTCATGGCCGCGACAGGAATGAGTTTCTTCGAAAACACAGCATCGACACCTTCTTTATTTGCCCTCCGGTGGAAAAGTATCAATACGACTATCCTGAGCCTGTAAAAATCCAGAAGAGCATTAGGACCTGGAACCCAGAGATTCCTTTTGGCCATGCTATTGATATGAACAGTGTAAGTGTAGAGCACAACAGAAAGGTTTCAGTTTTAACATATACGGAGAAGAAGACAAACATAACATCTTACAGAAAAATTTTACTTCATCAGCCTTTTTTATGTTGTTCCCTCACAGATTCTGGCATCCTTCACCAACGGTTCTCTGCCCAGTTTGTGGAGGTCCACCTCCAGAGAGATTAACAAACGGATCAAACACGCTATCGAGGTTCGAAGCAGTGAGCGCATGCACAAGGAGCACATCACTGCTCTGACCCTGGTGTTCAAAGACACACACATAGAGAACAAGGTATCATAATCAGTCTATGGAGATTTTCTCACATAGGTTAAACGAACTAAAAGATATTTCTTTGGTTTTTTTTTCAGTTCTCCCAGATCAGAGATGAGATGTTTAACTCCAACATGGTCTGCTCCTTCATCGTGCTCCTCTTTCTCATGGCTGCCCAGGCTGTCGTCCCTACTCCCAGGTGGGAAGATGTCTAGTTTAGTGCTTTTTGTGGTGCAGGAAGCATTAGGAATTAAAGTTACAGAATAATAAAGATGCAGAGTCTTACACTAATAAACACAAAGCGAGAACTAAACAAGGCATAAGCAAAACTGAAAATATTGGAAGTGATCCCAAATGGCAAGAATTTGAGAAAAAAAAACAACCCAATCCGATCCGAACAAAAGCCAAAATATAAGATTGGCAGTCATTTAAAAAAAAAGTAACATAAATCCAGGACAAAGCCGCCACAAGAGATCCAAAAACACCACAGATAGCAACAAAATGGCCAAAGAAAACAAAATGACACCAAACAAAATTTTACTAAACTTTAACAACTATGTATTGATAACATTTGATAGTTCTAGATTTCCATATTTTTGAATATATCCTATGTTTATCTGCACAAATATAAAAAAACTATTTGTATAGATTAACTTTGTTTCATTTCCTATTTATTCATCAATGCTTTATTTTTTCCACTTTGCATTTTTTTCATTATTGTAGAGTTTTTCTTTTGTTCTATTTTACTCTTTAAATTGTATAATTGTTTTAATGCTTAAATCGTGTGTGTTTCTATTTATTTTATTAATTTCCTGCTGTTACACTGGGTATTTGACCACAATAAAGTATTATTCTATTCTATTCTATTCTATTCTAAAAGATAATGCAATGTAATGAAGTAATGTAATGTAATGCAACAAATGAGTTATCGGTTACCGTTTTAAAACACAAAATGAAAATCATTGAATATCTACGAAAAGTTTTTATATTATTTGACACTGAATAGTACTCTGCATTGTAAAACAACCAAAACAAGATACAAACTAAACAAAAGCAGACATAAAAAAGGATTACAATAAATTTATATTCAAATAAATGATCAAAGCAACAAATAAAATAGCCAGAATTTAGACAAATTGGTCACTGAGAGACACATAATTACCAAAATGGGAAAAAAAAGGATATAAATGTTTAATTACAAGTTCAAATCCATAAAATACATGACACCATTTACCAAAATCCATCCAGATAGGAACATAATACATTCATAAACTGTATAAGTCATTTTGTTTGGCACCCCCAGGTTGCTGTGCTGGATTAACATTTTTCACATTTTTCTTCCTCATATCCCTGCTGGGTGTTCCACCTCCAGACTGCTCCCTGCTATCCTCCAGTTTTCCCTCTTTCTTCTTGCTTACTTGCTGATGCTGCTGGTCGCCCTTGCTGAGGAGTTCAGGTGGACTCCAGCAGCTCTGCAGCAGCTCTGCTGCTGGATCCACGAAAACAACAGCGCCAGAAACCTCCTCACTCTCACAGCCATCATAACCAACTTCAGCTTGGCTTCCACTGACATGGTGAGGGTTGGAACAAAACAAGGGCTGAGATAATAAAGCACTCTTGCTACATCTGTTGTGTCCTATCTGCTTTCACTTGCTGAATTTTGTAACCAAATTCAGGTGAGATATTTAGGAAATAATTAAACATTTCTCTTTGGAGAGTGTAGAAAGTAAAAACATGTTTAAAATGGACTTTTAAAAGTTCAAAAAATATCAATATATTAATATGTTGATGACAGCTTGTTTGTTGCTGCCACCATGTGGCCAAAGATCAGATGGTGCAGTTTAACATTTTGTTTGCAAGTATATGAAATTAGAAAATTCAAAAACATCATGGATAGTGAACAATCTTTTTCATGTTGTGTGTTGCATCTAGGTGTGGTGTGTCCTAGAAGCCACAGGAGAAGCTGACAGGATGGAGAAAAAGAGCACAGGCTCACGTTCAGACACCGTCTGCACTTATCCTGAGGTAGTGACAGGCTGGTTTTATTTTCACCTTGTTTCACATATTGATCCCCTCACTTTTTTTTTCTGTAAAACAGTTTTAAAAAGGCACATGTCCACTCATAGCAGAGTCCACAGTCTTTGGTGCCCCTGGTAAAGATTGAAGCATTCAGACAGAGTGAGCTCTTAGGGGAGTTATTATGGGTTCCACTAATTGTGGTTCCATTGATTTTGTATAAAAGAAAATATATCTATGTATTTTTTGATGTAGATGTGTGAGGATCTGCTGCTGTAATTGGAGGTTAATTTATTTTGACTATTTTACACGGCGCTTGTATCTCGTTCTTTCGGTCATGACCCAAAGTTCATGGCCATAGATGAGGGTAGGAACATAGACCGACCGGTAAATCAAGAGCTTCGTTTTTCGGCTCAGCTCTCTCTTCACCACAACGGACCGGCACAGTGTCCCCATTACTGCGGCACCCGCACCGATCCGTCTGTAGATCTCCCGCTTCATTCTTCCCTCACTCGTGAACAAGACCCCGTGAGATACTTAAACTCCTCCACTTGAGGCAGGAACTCCCCTCCATCCTAAAGATGACAAGCCACCCTTTTCCGGTCGAGAACCATGGCCTCGGACTTGGAGGAGCTGATCTTCATCCCAGCCGTTTCACACTCGGCTGCGAACAGCGAACAGCCCCAGCGTAGGTCTTGGCTAAAGGGGGCCAGCAGGTCCACGTCATCCGCAAAAGGAAGAAACTAAATCCACTGGTCCCCAAACCAGACCCCCTCCGGCCCTTGGCTGCGCCTAGAAATCCTGTCCATAAACGTTATGAACAGGACCGGTGACAAAGGGCAGCCCTGCCGGAGTCCAACATGCACCGGGAACAGGTCCGACTTAGTGCCGGCAATGCGGACCAAACTCCTGCTCCGCTTGTACAGAGACTGGATGGGCCCTAATTAAGGGCCCCCGATTCCATACTCACTGGAGCAACCCCCACAGGGCACCACGAGGGACACAGTCGAATGCCTTCTCCAGGTCCACAAAACACATGTGGACCGGTTGGGCAAACTCCCATGAACCCTCGAGTACCCTGTAGAAGGTATAGAGCTGGTCCAGTGTTCCACAGCCGGGACGAAAACCACACTGCTCCTCCTGAAGCCGAGGTTCGACTATCGGCCGGACTCTCCTCTCCAATACCCTGGCGTAGGCCTTACCAGGGAGGCTGAGGAGTGTGATCCCCCTGTAGTTGGAACACACTCTCCGGTCACCCTTCTTATGAAGGGAGACCACCACCCCAGTCTGCCAGTCCAGAGGCACTGTCCCCGACCGCCATGCAATGTTGAAGAGGCGTGTCAACCATGACAGCCCTACAACATCCAGAGACTTGAGGTACTCAGGTCGGATCTCATCCACCCCTGAAGCCCTGCCACCGCGGAGCTTTTTAACCACCTCGGTGACTTCAGCCTGGGTGATGAATGAATCTAACCCCGAATCCCCACCCTCTGTTTCCACCAGGGAATGCCACAGCCCGGGCCACAGCACACTTGGCCTCACGGTACCCGTCAGCCGCCTCAGGAGTCCCACAAGCCAATCACAGCCGATAGGACTCCTTCTTCAGCTTGACAGCGTCACTTACTGCCGGTGTCCACCACCGGGGTTTGGGGATTGCCGCCGCAACAGGCACCACAGACCTTACGGCCGCAGCTACGGGCAGCAGCATCGACAATAGATGCGGAGAACATGGTCCACTTGGACTCTATGTCTCCAACATCCCCCGGAATCTGGTCAAAGCTCTCCCGGAGGTGGGAGTTGAATACCTACCTGGCAGAGGGCTCTGCCAGACGTTCCCAGCAGACCCTCACTATGCGCTTGGGCCTGCCAAGTCTGTCCAGCTTTCTCCTCTTCCAGTGGATCCAACACACCACTAGGTGGTGATCTGTGGACAGCTCAGCCCCTCTCTTCACCCTAATGTCCAAAACATGCGACCGAAGGTCTGACGATACGACAACAAAGTCGATCATTGACCTCCTGCCTAGGGTGTCCTGGTGCCAAGTGCACTGATGGACACCCTTATGCTTGAACATGGTGTACATTATGGACAATCCGTGACTAGCACAGAAGTTCAATAACGAAACACCACTCGGATTCATATCGGGGAGGCCATTCCTCCTTATTATGCCTCTCCAGATGTCACTGTCGTTTCCCACGTGGGCGTTGAAGTCCCCCAGCAGAATAATGGAGTCCCCGGGAGGGGCACTATCCAGCACCCCCGACAGGGACGCCAAGATAGCCGGGTACCCGGCCTGGAACTTGAGGTAGCTCGGGCATCTATACCGGATGCCTCCTGGACGCCTTCCTCAGGAGGTGTTCCAGGCATATCCCAACGGGAGGAGGCCCAGGCAACAGCCCAGGACACGCTGGAGGGACTATGTCTCTCGGCTGGCCTTGGAACCCCTTGGGCTCCCCCCAGAGGTGCTGGAGGAGATGTCTGGGGAGAAGGACATCTGGGCGTCTCTGCTGAGTCTGCTGCCCCCGCAACCCGGTCCCGGACAAAGCAGACGACGACGAGTACGAGTACAAGTATTTTACACGCCTCCACCAGAGTTTTCAACAAGTGTTGAGAGAGCTGTACATAGCTGTAAATGAAAAACTCTTGACCTCTCTGCTACGTTTATGTCCCTTTAGATCTTCGCGCTGAGTGGCGTGGTCGTGATGGTGACCTGTGCTGTGTTTCTACGCCTGAACTCCCTGCTGAAGCTGGCGGTGCTGCTGCTGGTGGTTATGGTGTACTCCTACCTTATCCACCACGCCTTTGTCACACTCGCACGCAGCGACGTACAGCACAGGTCAGTTTCCTTTGGTTAGTTTTTACATTTTGTCAGTGCTCTGGTCCATTTCAGCTCATAATTAATTTATAAATGTTTTACTTTCAATTGAATTTCCCATTTTTTCCTCTCTGTTATTTCAGGTCCCATTATGTTAGGAGAAAAGGAATTTCGATTCTTCTCATGGCAATGTTTATTATAGCTGTCTTCTACAATGGGCGGCAGGTATTTATGAATAATGATTATTTTCTCTATCGAAGCAGAGGAAATAAGTTTTTCTTTCAGCACCTAGTTGAGCAAAGTCACCTTCATTTTTCCCACCAACACTCCTGAGTGAATGGTGACGCTGCCTCTGGCTGCATCTTTTTGCTTTCCAGTGGGAGGCCACCGCTAGGCTGGACTTCCTGTGGCGTCTGCAGGCCCAGCAGGAGGTGGAGGACATGAGGGAGCTGCGAGAACACAACGAGTGTTTGTTGCACAACATCCTGCCCTTGCATGTTGCACAGCATTTTCTGGAGCGCAGCAAACATGATGAGGTAATGGTGATTTTGGGGTTCATTCTGTGAATAAACAACTTGGTTTAATACTGAATGATACCTGTTGATGCACCGATCGGGCTTTTCCTGGTCGATACCAATATCCGGTTTTCTCTTAGGTCTGACCTGCTCATTCCAGTTTTTATTAACTCTTTTTTTCATGCAAAGGGATATACGTTCTTAGAGAAAGGGTGTAACATGTGCAGCAGGTTCTTTGATAACGGTAATAAGTTTGAATCCAGCAGAAAATGAAGGAATCATGAGATCATCCTTATTATGTTCCTAACAGTGATCAGATTTTTATAAAACCTAAAAGTACATGTTGTTGGTTGATGTGTTTATAGACCAAAAATGGCAGGATTTCTTAGTTTTGATGCATTTGATTTATAGAAAAAAAACCAATTCGAACTCTAACCTGCCAATCACTAATCAAAGCCGATCAATAGAAAATCTGCCCATTCAGGTTTCTAGCTGTTTGATCGGTGCATCTCTCTTAATATGTTTGTCGAAATTGTCCCTGTAGGAGCTTTATTCCCAGTCCTACGATGAAGTGGGTGTTATGTTTGCTTCTGTTGCTGGGTTCGATGAGTACTTTGAGCAGAAAGAGGTCAAACATGAAGGAGTGGACTGTCTTCGACTCTTGAACGAGATCATAGCCGGCTTCGATGAGGTAAGACCGATGCAGAAGACTGCTGTATCTGCATCGTTGAGCCTCTTGGAGTCATTACTATCTGTATTACAAACAAAACATACATACATCATTAAAAAGTATAGAAATGAGATTATAATTACAAAAGTAAAAATCAAAGCATTGAATGTTTAAGTAGTTGTTTTTTTGTCTACTTCTTCTAACAAGCTATTAGAGGAATCCTATTTCCACTATGTGGAGAAGATCAAGACCATTGGAAGCTGTTACATGGCAGCATCTGGTTTAGCTCCAAATAGGCAGGTGAGATTGTACAGTTTCATGGTTTTACCTAAAAGAGAATCAGTAAACTAACTTTATACTAATCGAAATTTCCTGGTCTATTTTGAGTAAAACATGAGTTTTAACTAGTCTGGAAGTCAAAGTGTCCTGTTATTACAGGTATTTAAATATATTCAAAGGTTGACTAATAACACAACATACAATTCAAATTGTAATAATGCAAGCATTTGGTATACTAGTTCACTTTGTATTTTCTCCAATACGCACAGGGTCAAATAAGTATATATGACCCCAGTAATATTTGGATAGAATTTCCTCACCAAGTTGCATCTCGACCGCACACTTTATGTCGCCATCAACAAGTTGCTGGCATCATTCTGTCTGGATATTTGACCAGATTTTTTTTATCAGAGTAGTTAGAGCTACTTTAAATATGTTGGTTTTCTGCTACTGACCAAACTTTTAAGCATAACCCATACATTTTTAATAGGGGTGAGGATTCCAGAAACTTAATTTTAGCCTGCTTTATCCATTGCAAAATCAGTATTGAGGTGTGTTTGGGATCACTGTCCTGCTGAAACACCCTACTATGTCCAAGTTTAACTGTCTAGATGTTGATTTATTGTGAAGAGTTCAGAGGGATTCTTGCTTCTTCATTATTCCATCAACTTATTATTATTATTCCAACAATGCACCAGCACCACTGCCAATAACACGGGCCATCACCATGATGCCACCACCACTATGTTTTTTCAGGTTTTAAATCCCAACCTTGACTCATCCAAATATTTTTCTTGTTATTGTGGCCAGATTGTTCAGTCTTTGTCTCCTATTAGCATATAACTTTTCTACAAAGGTGTTTGATTTGACCAAACATTTGCAGACGCAAATTTCAGTCAAGCTCGAAGAGGTTAATTTTGGATCAGGCCCTTTTTTCTTGGTTGGCACCCTCTTGGCCCCTGCTGACATAAAACTGACATCAGTGTGGATCCTGGTGTTCCAGCAGCTCCCTGTTTAGGATATTCTTAAACCTTGGTGGGCTCTGGGTTGTTCTTGAACATCCTAATTGATTTTCGTTTATCTGCTAGTGACAGTTTGGATCAGATGGTGCAGTCCGATGATGATAGTTGGACCTGATTTTTTTTTTTTAGCAATTCAATTCAGTCAGGCAGTCATTTTCTACCGCTTATTCCATAGTGGGTCGCGGGGGAGCTGGTGCCTATCTCCAGCAGTCTATGGGCGAGAGGCGGGGTACACCCTGGACAGGTCGCCAGTCCATCGCAGGGCAACACACAAACAACCATGCACACACTCATTCACCTAAAGGCAATTTAGAGTTACCAATTAACCTAACAGGCATGTCTTTGGACTATGGGAGGAGTACCCGGTGAGAACCCACGCATGCACGGGGAGAACATGCAAACTCCATGCAGAAAGACCCCCGGCTGGGAATCGAACCCAGGAACCGAACCCAGGAACTTCGTGCTGCAAGGCAACAGTGCTACAAACTGCGCCACCGTGCAGCCCAGCAATTCAATTCAATTCCATTCAGTTTTATTTATATAGCACCAATTCACAACACATGTCTAGGCACTTCACATAAGTCAGGTACATACATTCCAATTAATCCTAACCATTAAACAGTGCAGTCAGATTCAGTTATTTATTCAAATTGGATAAAAACATTTTTCTATCTAAGGAAACCCAGCAGATTGCATCCAGTCAGTGACTTGCAGCATTCACTCCTCCTGGATGAGCATGTAGAGACAGTGGACAGTCACTGGCGTTGACTTTGCAGCAATCCCTCATACTGAGCATGCATGTAGCGACAGTGGAGAGGAAAAACTCCCTTTTAACAGGAAGAAATCTCCAGCAGAACCAGGCTCAGTGTGAGCGGCCATCTGCCACGACCGACTGAGGGTGAGAGAGAAAAGTAGTGAAGCTATATGTTGTAGTTTCAGTCCACCTACCTTCCCCAAAAGACCGTTTCAAGTAAATCATTAAAAGTCTAAAATTATTATGACATTCATGCCCAAGATGAGTGTATTTAAACTTATTCAGCTGAACAACCCAACTTTTTGTATCATCAGATTAAACTTTGTTTTTATTTCTGACACATGACTTGGTTTCACAGGCCCGTATCACACCCGTATTTCTTCTAGGGTTCGGTGCGTGAGTGGAACCACCTGAGTGAGCTGGTTTTGTTTGCTTTGGCGATGCAGGAGATCATAAGAGAGATAAACAACCACTCTGCTCAAAACTTTGAGCTGCGTGTGGGTGAGTGACTGAGCACCTAGCTCCTTTCACATTTACTAACAGTGCTGGGAAAGATGTGTAAAAAGCCTGAAAATAAACTCACCTTTTTGTACACTGGCATAAAGGTTTGTGTGAAAAAAATCCAACATTATCAAATAATTGTTTATTTAGTTTAGTTTTTTAGCACCTATTTTCCCCTAATAACCTTTCCTCTCTCATGCTCTCTTAACCTGGGTTCTGAGATGGTTATGGAAGATGGTTCATTGTTTGTTTGTTTGTTTGTTTTACTTATTTGGTTGAATGTTTTGGCATCAGGAACCTGCTGAAAGATCAAGTGATGACCCATTTTCACATTTCTGGGAGAGGCCATCAGATTTCTTTTGAAACGATTCAAGATGCCATGCAATCTAACAACAGTTCAAGGGCCTTTGGAAGAGAAACTGGCATTATAGCATTACAGATCCTCCACCATACTTAACAATAGGTATCAGGTGCTTTTCCACATATCTTTTTTTTCATTCTTTACTCCAACTTCTCTATGAGATTTGGGAAATGTATTATCTCCTTTACCATCCTTCTCCATATTGTACTTGATGGCAAAATAAACTAAAATGAGGCTGGACAAAGGTTCTTGTTAATTTACAGGAATTTGAACCAGTGTTTTTTTTTTGCCCAAGTGAATACATACATTCCACACATTTCAGTGTGAAAATGTGTTATTAACCCTAATAACCTTATTTTAAGTCTTTTCATATTTCTTTATCAGGAATGCCAATAGGTGTGATGTGCTATGGTGATGTCTTTTGGCACAAACCTCCAACTAAATATTGAGTCAGTGTTGGCCTCTTCCAGGCATTGCCCATGGGCCGGTAATTGCAGGAGTGATTGGCGCCACCAAACCCCAGTATGATATCTGGGGATCGACTGTGAACCTGGCCAGTCGCATGGACAGCACTGGCGTGAGTGGACGCATCCAGGTTCCTGAAGCCACCCGCAGGATCCTATCAGAATGGGGCTTCGTCCTGGAACTTCGAGGAGAAATATTTATTAAGGGGGTAAGATTCTGTGAATCCTGGAGATGGTAATGGTTATTAAACTGAATGAGCCTGAATGTGACTTTTAAGTCACATTTAGGCTCATTTAGATTCATGTATAATAGTATTTGAATTCGTATATAAAGCTTAAAAAAGCTTTATCCATACAATACTAAAGTATTGAACTTTTTTCCATGTTTTGGCACTTTACCAACACAAACTTCATTTTATTTTATCAGGATTTTATGTGGTACACAGACATAAAGTAGCGCATAACTGTGAACCAGAAGGAAAAAAATGCTTGGTTTTCTGCCCACCTCAATCATTACTTGTTAGACCCATCTGTTGCTGCAGTTACAGCTGCAGTTTTTTAAGTTAAGTTTCGACCAACTTTGGACGTCTACAGACCGAAATTGTTGTTCATTCTTCTTTAGAAAGGGGCTAAACTTGGATTGGATGGGCAGTTTATGTGATTTGAGATTTCTAGTCTTGCCACAGATAGTTAATTAGATTTAGGACTGAACTTTGACTGGGCCATCCTAACACAGACCTAGGCTTTGATGTAAATTGTTCTATTGTAGCTCGTGCTACCAGTTGTCCTTCTGAATGTATGAACCCAAGTCTTTTGCAGCTTCTAAGAGGCTTTCTTTCCCATGTATTTGGCTCCATCCTTCTTCCCATCAACCCTGAGCAGCTTCCCTTTCCCAGCTCTGAAAAACCTACAAATATGGGTATTTTGTGTTCAGGGTGATGTGCTGTTTCAGTTTTTCATGACATAACAGCCAAAAGGTTAAATTTAAATCTTACCTGAGCAGAGCACCTTCGTCCAGATGTTTGCTTTGTACTGCAAACATAACTACTTACATCTTCTCTTAACTACAGCTTCATTCTTGCCACTCTTCTCTAAAGCCCTGATTTTTGGAGCACAAAATATTAAAATATTCACAATTATATGCTGCTTTGTGTTGGTCTATAAAGTCCCAGTAGAATACACAGAAATTTGTGGCTCTAACTCGACAAAATGTAAAAAAAAAACAAAAAAAAACTCATGGGTTATGAATGTTTTTGCAAGGCACTGTTTATATAAATGTACTTTAATAAACTGCTTTGGCTGCAGTTTAAAAAAGATTGTTTGCATTTTATTTCCACTCTCGATGGCTTAGGTGAGTGAGTGCCAGGGGAATGTTCGTACATATTTCATCCGGACCACGCGCAGTAAGAGGGCCAGTGTTGCAGCAGAGAGGAATCAAGGCGGCCGAACAGGAGGTCGCATGACCCTGGCTGGTGTGGTGCACGGTCTCGTCCAGGCCAGGCACAAAGAGAAGTTGAGAGAGGCCAATGGGAACTTTGGTCTAACTCCCCGCAAACTACAGTGCTGAGGGCTGCATAAAGTAAACTACATGGTCCACAAATAGTGTTTCTCCAAGTTTACAGGACAGAGCCAAAACCTGCCAAAAACCTTGTTCTGGTTTCCTCTGTGTTCTTCTCACTGGGAAAATCCTTTGTGACTTCTAGAACGTTGTACCAAAGATTCAGGGTGGTGTTCCTGAACATTGCTTTAAAATGAACTTGACGGTTATGATAGTTTTCTTGATGCCATGTTGTATAGTTATGGAAAAGCCAACAGGTCTTCTTCCTTGTTGGAACTACGCTCTGGCAAGATGAAAGACGTTTGAGCCAAAACACAGAATACCTCTATAAAACCAGCTCAAATGGCCTACGAAGGTGTGAAAGATGTTTTACTTCATTGTCTTCCACCTATTTAGTAGTGTTAACAGTTACATTTTGTTTATTCATGTGTCATTTGCCGCTTTGTTTCTTGTTTTGTTTGTTTTTATATTTATTGAAAGCTCTCATGTAGCCCTTTTCTTGCAAATCAAAATACGAAGAATGTAACTTGTTTATTTAACCATATGTTTTACAGCTGATCTGATGTGTAAATACACATATGTTCTGTTACGCATTGCATTTATTTTTTTATGGTTTTAGCTATTAAAAAAGCCAAATTCTCATTTATTTAACTTGAATCAAATTATTAATTTGCTCTGAATCAATACTGTGGTGTTACTAATGGGATGTTCTTATTAAAACTAAACTAACTGTTTATGCACTTCCTTCCTTCAAGTTAGTACCAGTCTCAAATGTTCAGCTGTGATTAACATGTAGAAACTCTCTCAGACTTTCAGTTAGTTGCTTGAAGGAACCTTTGGATTATAAATACAAAAACAGGTAAGAAGATCTTTCTTTTATACTTCAGAGAAAATATTTCAACATAATACATGCACGAAAGATGTTGATAGAATTTTAATGCGTTACTAAAATACTGTGAGATCGATTTTCCCTCACTCTATTAGTTATGGCTGCAGCTACCGCGGGTAATCTGCGACGATCTTCTATTCTGAAAGACGGCTCACTCACTGGTATGAAAGAATTTTCATTTTTAGGCTAGGATTCTCAGGCCTTGTTGCCACTTTACCCCACCTTCAAAATATGATGATAAATAAACACTTAAGGGTCCAAGGTGTAGATTAGCTTTTAACTTCAGCCCAGAATACAAAATACATTTAGGAGAGAGACGCGGAACAGCTTAAATTAAACCGAATCAAAATAGTGGATGTAAAAGAAGACTTGTTAGGCAATGAAACAAAAGCGGATCACTCTAAATTACATCAAAGATGTAGAACAACTAAAAAGTGAATCAAGGAATAGATAACCTGATGCAAAGTGGACACATAAACATATGAACATTTAAATAGAGATGGAAGACCAATAAAATGGGAAACTACGTGAAACCGATGCAACCAAAAAAACGTAAAAATACTCAATATTTTTTAAAAAAACAACACAGAACAACATAAAAAAACTGCATTTGTATTTATTCATCTTTACAATGATAATCGTTGCAACCAGCTGTGTTCTGACATCAAACTTTTCCTGGTAACGTGCTTGTGCAGACGTTCTGTTAGACAAGAAGGTGCTAGACTGTTTAAACATTTAAAAACCGAAATTAAAATCTTAATGGGGGCAATGAGCTCCAATCTCTTACTACCCGTTAACAGATGAGCAGCAGCCTTTTGGACCAGCGGCACAACTCCCTGCAGACGAAGGAGCTGTCCGACCCAGCATAAAGAGTTAAAGTAGTCCAGTCTAGAGGTAATAAAAGCATGTATCACTCTTTCAAGGCCACTATAACACAAATAGGCTTTGATTTTGCTGATTAACCTCAAATGCTAAAAGCTAGAACGGACTACTACACAGACCTGTTTATCAAATTTAAAACAGTTATCAAAAACCACACCAAGGTCCTCACAGCAGAACAATTAAAAGAACTCAAAGGAACAATAGCACTGCTGCATCCTGAAAGTAGATCAGTTTTTCAAAAACAATCACCTCTATCTTACTTTCATTCAAATGTAAGAAGTTTATCTCCATCCAGGATTTAATGTAATTTAAACAGTTAACCAGATTCTGCACAGACTGGCTTCGACTTGCTCTCAACGGGAGATAAATTTGCAGATCTTCTGCAAAACAATGAAAGGATGCCATATTCTATGGTAATCTACCCCAAAATAAGCAAATAAAGTGAGAAAATAAAAGGTCCTAAGATGGAGCCTTCAGGTACCCCACAACTCAAAGGGGCCTCAGTTGAGGAAAACTGACCCAACTGAACAGAAAAACCTTTGCCTGACAGGGAGGAGCGAAACCAGTGAAGAACTCTGCCCAACAGATTGGTCCAGTTGTGATGGTAAAAGATCATGGTCCATGGTGTCAAAAGCAGCAGTCAAATCAAGCAAGATTAAAACAGCAGAATCTCCCGAGTCTGCAGTTAAAAGCAAATAGTTCAAAACTTTAATTAGTGCTGTCTTAGTCCTGTGTTACGATTTAAAACCAGACTGAAATTTTTCAGTAATTCCATGACACTGTAGATGCTCCTGTAGGTGGAAGTAAACCACCTTTTCTAAAATGTTTGAGAGGAAAGGCAAATTAGAAATAGGCCTAAAATTTGACAGAACATTAGGGTCTAAGTTGTTTTTTTAAGAAGAGGTTGGACCACAGCATGTTTAAATGGAGCTGGGACACCTCGGGAAAGAGAGGTGCTGATTAAATTAACAATGTAAAGACCTACAACACTAAAGACCTCCTGTCACGTGGACAAAAAGAAGGATTCAGCTTCCTAACAATCTGTGACAACTGGTAGATAGGGACGGATCCAAAGTAAAACGGCTGGAGAAACAGGGGTGATGGCAGAATTCGTGGTAGAATGGATGGGTGAGGACCTGACAGCACGCACTTTCTGTTGGTAAAATTCTAACGTTCACCTTTAGTTACTAAAAGAGAAACGTTAAGACTCGACTTCTTGTGGAATACACAGACCATTTTCTACTTGCTCACTGACTTCAGTGAGCGTGTTTCACAGTTTTGAAGCCCATTAACTAAATTTTCATCATGCTTCAGATGAATGTAAATGTATATGTAAGAGAAGAAGCTTCTTAAATCTTTTAGGGGAAAACATGTCTTTAAATGATCACAAATCCATCCATTTGATTCCTTGCTTTTATATCTTATAGTTTTCTGTTTAATTATGTCTCCTCACTGAAACATTCACATAACAATGTCCTACACTCCCATCTCTGATGTTTGCCGATGCTTTACTGAAAAAATACTGTGGATGCTTTGTGATGTTTGTCCTCCCGTCGCCCATGTTTGACAGAAGGGGTTGCATCCCTAAATGAAAACAGTCTTCTTGTTGTGTGAAGATGCTGGAGCTTTAGTGCTCGGAACACACCATCCCCAAGTTGAAACACGGCGGTGGAAGCGTCATTCTGTGGGGATGCTTTTCTTTAGCAGGAACAGTGGACCTGGTCCAAATTGGTGGGAAGATTGAGGCAGAGAAATCAAAGAAATGCAAAAGAAACACTGTTATAGGCAGCAAAATGTTTGGTACTGGGGTGGAGGTTAGCCTTCCAGCAGAACAATAATCCTAAAGATACAGTGAAAGCTGCAAAGCAACTCTTGAGATCAAACATATCCATGTTAGCATGGCCCAGTCAAAGCCCAGAAATGTATAATACGTCCAAAATATGAAAATGTTCGAAAAAGTGCATACACTTGAATTAATTGCATCCGCATCACTGAAACTACCTGTAAAAATGATGTTCCATAACTTGAACACTAAGATCACTAAAGTTCTTGTAAATCCGCTCAGAGTGAGAGCTCTTCGCGCAGTTCCCTCTCTGTGGAGCCACGCGGGCTTGCTGCTCTGTCTGTGATTGTTGTGTCGCCGGGAGAAAGTTGCTCTCACAGCCTCTTCGCTTTGTTTTGCCTCATTACCACACAGCTATGGCGGACAACCAGGAGGAGAAGCTGTACAAGGTGGAGTACGCTAAGAGCGGCCGCGCCTCTTGCAAAAAATGCAAAGAAAGCATCGCTAAAGACTCCCTGAGGATGGCCATCATGGTGCAGGTGAGGCAGGCGATGGTTTCTCCAAGAAATCTCCCCCTGTTAAGAAGCTAATCGCATGCCTGCTGCCCTGTAACTGATTTGGTTGCATGTGCACACCCGAAGTCGTTGTGAACTTGTTGCAGAGCTAGAAAATGTTGATAAAAATTTGGTTTCAGTTTTGCCGAGAGAGGCCTTAGTTAGCATTTAAATGGCTGACATTGTATGCTAAGTTCTTGCTCACAAAGAGCCGCTCAGGCTTTCCCTAACATTTTATTGCATTCAGTGGTTCACTGCACGACTCGGTGAGCTAGATATGAGCAGAAAGGGCACTGAATGAACCAGCTTAGATTGTATCTGCAGCTACCCCTGCCTGTGCAAACTGCTGCACCCCTCCAATGGAGAAATAACTGAGTCGACCCTGCTTATGTGGCTTCTTAAAGTCAACCTCCTGATTCATGGCCTGTGGAGCAGCTCCAGCTTTGCAATCCTTCGCCTTTCTGTAAACTGTAAATAGCAGTCATTCATCCCAGATTCAATTAGTGAATCAGTGCTTTCAGTAAAAGTCAGCAGTCTGAACAGTTTTATCACCTAATTGATGCTGACAATGTTAATGATTGATCCCAAAAAGGATACTAGCAGGAATCCATGCAGCTTCAGGATCAATTGGGAAAAATATATTACCAGCTTCTGCTTAGTAAAGTTACACATTTATTTGAGTTATTTATTTATTTTATTAAGTTGATTTATTTCCATCATTTACAGTGTAATCTAAGGTTAGCAGCTTTTACTAAAAAATGTAAAAACACGTTAATCTGTTTAGGTATTCTTTTTTTAATCGCTTAAAGTAATTGCTTATCCTCTTTTTTTGACTAACATTGGTGGTATAATTAGCAAATTCTGGTTTTAATCAACAGTTCAACCTTTTTTGGTGCAAATTAAAAGCATTTAAAAATGGAGAACTCTTGATAAATAACGTTAAACTAAAATGCTTGTAAAGATCTCAGTGCATGGGAGAAAAATTTGAATTATTTTATATTTGGTATTTGAAATGTGCTCATATTTCTATGTAGTTTTTTTTTAAATTACTTTAAATGAACTCGACTTTTTTTATTTTTGTCTAATTAAACCCTCGCCTCTTGTTACCACAAAAACTAGCATAGGATATAAATCATTTTGTCTAAAAAGTTACTTTATGTGCAATGTTTCAATTCTTAACATAAAGAATAATTCATAAAATCAAACATATTTGGGCAGATTTTTTGTCCAAATTTTATCCAAAGAATTTCAGTAAGATGAATATATGTTTGTATTAGTTTCAAAATATATATATACAAAATAAATAATTCCCTGCCTCCTTTAGGAAACCACAAGACGTAACATTAGTGAACAAATCAAGTTATAGAATAAATGCGTTTCTGTGAATAATCGAGCCATTAAAGCTCTTATGTTGGAGGCTCAGTAAGTAATACTTTCCATTTAACAATACGTAAAACAAAGTCATAGTTTCACTGTTTAAAAGCCTGGTGGGATCGGATTTGTTATGCAAATAAAACCCCAGAAATCCATCATTATGTTAAATTTCAGTGTGCTTCAGATGCGTATAAATTTATAGGGCTAGATGTGTCTTTATTGAATGTCTCCTCGCTGAAACGTTTACTATGTTTCAAACTGCCGTCTCTGATGTTTGCTGTTGCTTCATGGATGCTTTGTGATGCTTGTCCTCCAGTCGCCCATGTTTGACGGGAAGGTCCCCCACTGGCACCATTTCTCCTGCTTCTGGCTGCGTGCGGCGGCTCAGTCCCCGGCCGACATCGCCGGCTTCTCGGATCTCCGCTGGGAGGACCAGGAAAAGGTGAAAAAGGCCATCGAGAGCGGCGGAGCTGTCGGAGTAGGTCAGTGCTCAGTTTGAGTCTCTAAATGAAAACAGCCTCGTTTGTCACATTTATTGCAGATTGAGTTGATTGAATTTTAAGTAATAATAATCTCTGCAGGAAGAGGCGATCAGAAGAGTGCCGCTAAAGGAGAGAAGACTCTGAATGATTTCGCGGTGGAATACGCCAAGTCCAACCGCAGCACATGCAAGGGCTGTGAGCAGAAAATAGAAAAGGTACCTAGTACAGCACCTAGATTTCGCGGCTTCACAGAGAGCTTTTCACACATCTCTGGCATCCTCTGGGTTCTCTTTCAGGACCAAATTCGTGTGTCCAAGAAGACCGTGGACCCTGAGAAGCCTCAGCTGGGTCTGATCGACCGCTGGTACCACACGGCGTGCTTCGTGAGCCGCAGGGAGGAGCTGGTCTTCAGGCATGAATACAGCGCCGCCCAGCTGAAGGGATTTAACGCGCTGCGTGCAGAAGACAAGGAGGAGCTGAAGAAGAGGCTGCCTGCTGTCAAATCTGAAGGGTGAGTCTGGAAAAGCTTGGACAAGCCTGGAATTATTCCCGGTCTGGATAAGTATGGAAAAATATTTGTATTTCCACATTTTTATCCCTTTCCGATTGCCTACACTGTAAATGTATGCAATTTCTGAAAATTCTGTCTTCCATCCATCCATCCATCCTGATGATCCATATGTCCTCTGTTGAAAAATCTCAAATTCCTTAAAGTTTAGAGTTTGTAATTGTAAAATGGAGAGGAATATTTACAGGTCAAATATTCTTGTGGATCACTAGTTCGGTCTAGTGTTTGTTTCTTCTCTATTGGTCAAGTTTGACACCTCCCTGTCTCCCAACGTCCTGCTGCACAAGAAAATTGCCTTGAAAGTGTCTCTGAAAGTTGTCATGGTGTATGCATAAAGGAACGGGTTGACGGCGGAGTTTGCGTGCGAAAGGATTATGGCGGTGAGCAGCAGCTCTAACGGCACCGGGCAGCGTGGACAGAGCAGGAGGAAGCAGTTGATGATGTGAAGAGGGATCCAGCAGACCGTGAAGAGAAAAAGAACCAGGAAGAGAGACGTGGCCATCTTCATCTCCCTGCGGATGCTGGCTGCCGCTCTGCTCTGGCCCTCCGCTCGGCTCCGCTGCTCCGGTCCGATCCGTCGCATTTGCTGCTTGACCGTAACGAAGATCTGAGCGTAGATGACAAACATGATGATCAGGGGCGCCAGCACGCAGGCGAAGAAGTTGAAATAGACCATGTAGGTCATGTCCACCACCAGGACGAAGAAGCAGTAGCCAGAATCGGGCGGTGTCTTATGCCAGCCCATGAGAGGCACCAGCCCAATGAGGAAGGCCAGCAACCATGTGGCGAGGATCACCAGGACAGCGTTGCGAGGCGTCATCAGGATGCGGTAGCGGAAGGGCATGAAGATGGCGACGTAGCGCTCCACAGCCACGGCCAGGAGGCTGAAGATGGAGCTCTGCGTGAACATGATCAAAACGCTGAGCATGAGGAGGCACAGGTAGAGGTTATAACGCGGTAAACCGGCATCTGTCAGGATGGCGCAGGGAATGGCGATCATGCCCACGCAGATATCTGCTACCGCAAGTGACACCAGGAAGTAGTTGGTTACAGTGCGTAGTTTGCGGTTAAGACCCACGGCGGTGCAGACCAGCAAATTACCCAGAGTAGATAAAAGGGCGATGATGAGCTCAGCGGTCATGTACGGCACGTTGGGGGAAATCACCACATCAGCAGGTGGAGGCGATGGAGACGGGGAAATGAAAAAAGATGTGAAAGGCAGAAGATCTCGACGAGATGAGTTGCTGCTTTGTTTGAGATCCTGGAGGTACAGTGAAGCAGGACGGTTCTCCATTGTTCTCCTAAAAAGAGAAATAAGATCGATCAACCCAGCCAGCGAGTCAAACTGTATTTTAGCAGACAAACGGTGCTTAACAAAGACAAAGTGTGGCGTCTATTTATATTTATTCTCTGAGTCAGTACTTTGTAGAATCACCAAGACTTTTAGAGTTTGTCTCCATCAGCTTTTCTCACTTACAGACTGATTTTGTTTTTTTGTCCGTTCTTTGTATAACGTATGAATTTCAATCAGACTGGATGGTGAACATCAGTTTTCAAGTCTTAATTTAATTTAGCTGTAGTCCATTCTAACAGATGAATAGGCTTTGATCTAAACCATTCAGTTGTAGCCTTGGCTGCATGTTGCCGGTCATCATCCTCCTTGAAGGTGAGTGTTTTTTAGCGTCTAACAGCTCTGTTCGTAGCTCTGTCCAACTTCACACCAACTCTCACCAGCTTCCCTGTCCCTGCTGAAGAAAAGCATCCTTAGGATAGTAATGATCAGTCGACAAACTGTATTCAGGGTTGTGCTCAGGGTTTAGCATCTTTCTTTCTCTTGACAGTTTTGCACTACTTTGTGTTCTATCAAAAAAAAAGGTGAAAAACTTCAAGGGTAATAAATACTTTTGCAAGAAAGATATAAAGACTTTTGTTTTACAGTGTCTAGCAAAAGTATTTATAGTAGACAAACAGATGTAAGGGATGTGAGTGGTGGAGAAGCAACAACCTGAACACCGTTTGTCAGCTGATTAAGACTACAGTGGGGATGCTTTTCTTCAGCAGGGACAGGGCAGCTAGTGAGAGTTGGCGTGAAGATGGATGGAGCTACAAACAGGGTCATGCAGGAGGAAAAACAGGACAATGACCGTGAACATGCAGCCAGAGCTGCAACTGAATGGTTTAGATCTGAGCCTATTCCTGCATTAGAATGGCCTAGAGCTAAAAGAAATTGAGAATTGTTTATGCAACACTTGAAAACTGATGTTCACCTATGCTCTCCATCCAGTCTGATTGAACTCCACAAGTTACACAAAGAATGGACCAAAAACAATCAGTCTGTAAATGCGAAAAGCTGGTAGAGACATACCCTGAAAGACTTAATGATTCTATGAAGTATTGCAAAGAAGCAGTCATGCTTACACCAGTAAAATTTTACATTAGGTAATAAAATTGCAGAAATTCACCAATCAATCAGCTTGGGATGGAAATGAGCAAATCTCCCTCTGACTGGTTCTGATTGGCAGATTTTACTTTTTCATCAAAATGAAGACGGTTTTCAGACTATAAACACATTAACTGACAGTTTGCACTTTGATGCACTTTTGTGAGTTAAACAAAAATCGAACAATTACATAAAATAAAATAAAAAGAAGATATTGTTTAATGCAAAAATTGGCAATATTTGACAAGCTTGCAATAAATGTCCTTTTTTAAAATAACTTTCTCCATCAAAAAGCTGCAGCATTTTTTCCTTCTTACCTCAATAATTATTTTAATAATTAACTGACAACTACAATAAAACACTACATAAAATGTAGAAATGAGAAAACAGAAATATAAATATAAAAATCTAAATACATGTATTTACAGTATTTTATTTTTAAATCGCATAAATATAAAACGTAGCCTAATACATTTCTTCATGGTGGAATTTAAAATGGCATTAAACAGTTGTATTAAAAAGATAAAAACGATTAAAGGCATGAGAAAAATAAAAAAGACATCTAAAACCAAAGAGATTAAAAATATGATTGAAGTTCAAGTAAATTTGCATTAAAAACATCCACACTCACAGCTGTCCTCAGATCTTTGTGAACGCCGCTCTAGTTGTAAATGAACTGAACTTGAGGTACCAACAGGAGAACAATCTCTTGAAGGACTTGAAGGATAAAACATATTGAAAACAAATCTAAAATGCTATGCGAGCCTCTAAAATTGCTCTAATCTGAGCTGAGCTTTTTCTGGTTGTCATTCTTGTAAATTTCTTGTCATTAAACCAAAATGTGATAAGGTATTATTATATGATGCATTACTGCAGTATGGTTACTCACCAGTTCATATTGGCTCTAATCTGCTGTAGAACGTGTCGTTTAGGACTGTAGGAGCATCATTTGTGTCACCATGTTCTGTTTGAACAAATCTGCAGGATTCAGATTTAAATAGCTTCCTTCTTTACTCCTTATGTCACCTGTTGTCTAATCAGGGAGGTTTTGTCTTGTTTTTCCTAAAGTGGAAATAAATCAGAGCGAGGATGCTCCTGATGGGTCATTAACTCTGCATTAATGGCCTCGCTGGGATGATGATTTTTTTTTCCTGTCCGGACATCAGTGACACCAGGGATCGTGCAAACATGCCCCAGCTTGTGTTTGGATGGAGGTCCATTAACTGATGGGGCCCTAATGAATTAGTTTTAATGAATAAAGGTGTCAGATTCAGGCTTGTTTGGTTCTCACCTTTGTTGTTGTGCTCTGTCCCATTGTGCCTCATTTATTTAGTTGATGATGATGTTTTCTGACCTTTTCCCTCGTCCTTCCTCAGCTTTGAGAATCCACAGAAGTTTGCGACTAAAGTTGGGTCTGTTCCCACAGGAAGCGTAAATCCGATGAAGTAGATGGGGCATCAAAGAAGCAGAAGAAAGAGGAGGAGGAGGAGAAGAAGAAGCTCGAGGAGCAGTTGAAGGTGCTTCTGTTTGCTTTTGTTTTACACATTGGAGTAATGTTTAGAGATCTCTGGCCTTGATCAATCGGTTTGGTTCATGTGTAAACAGATTCAAAGCCAGCTGATTTGGGGCATTAAGGACAAGCTGAAGAAACATTGTTCAATCAACGACATGAAGGAGCTGCTGATTGCAAACGGCCAGGATGTTCCCTCCGGAGAGTCCAACGTAAGAGAATAAAAAAGAAAAAGAATTTCTGTAGATTAAACAACAAACAAGATTTTTTTTCAGCGTACTCCAGAATCAGTCAGTCAACTTCACTGGAACTTCCTGATAAATATGTGTAAGAAGCCTAAAATAAACGTTCATGGCCGTCGCATAATCCGTTTTAATTTTAGATAAGTTTATATTTAACAGTTTATTGGTTTGACAAGTCATGATTTCATTTTTTATTGGACTTACTCATTCAAAAACCAAATAAGGGCAACGCCACTGGTTCTTCTGGCCTTTGGACCCTCCTGATTCAAGGTTTTAAACTGGTTGTTTTATTCTTAAACTGGTTGAGACACCAAACAAAGCATTGACACTTTAATTAATTTTACAAACAAAATGCACCTCAGATTTAAAATCTCTGCTTTGGAGTCTGTATTTAGAGTAAAATTAGGCTAAGTATTATAGGTTTGAATTGGAGCCGATCCTAGTTGGTCCAGATTTTAAAATAAAACGTTTAAATAGCTCTTTACCACTCAAACATATCCGAAGCTAACTTCAGCATTACGCTTGTGATCTGTGGAACAAAAAGGTAGAACCCAACAAAGTAATTTGTATTTATTTAAATTTGCAGATTACTTAAAAGACACACTTAAAAAATGTAGGAATTTGAGTCGGTATGGAATTCTGAAAAAGGAAAATTTGCATGAACCCAGTTTAGAGAACCACTGCAAAGGGGACACAAAGTCTCCATAACAACAATTGGATCATATCTAATTGACAAAGCAAATAGCTCTTTGGGAGGCATGCTAGGAAAAGCCTTTTCTGTCCTACCATCACAAACATGAACATGTGGCGTTTGCTTAAGTGTAGTCGGACCCTGTCCTTTGGTCAGCTGAAACTAAGATTGAACTTTTCTGCAAGAAACATTACATGTGGATGCGGTGTGAAACAAACGATGACCTTGTTGGACAGTACTATCTGTTAGCTATGGTGGCGACCTGTGCTGCTGTGGGATTGTTTCTCTTTTAAATGTCCCGAGAACCTTGTTAATGCCAGATCAACCCTTCAGCACTTGGACATAAAAGATCTGCTTGACTCTAGCAGAAAACTGAAATTGGATCATTGATTCTGTTAGCTAGATAAAGATCTCCCTCTGTGAACTGTCCAACTTGTAGGAGTTTATAGGAGAAGGTTGAGAGCTGTCGTATTTCCGTATTAAGTGGTGTTGCACAAAGTGTGCAATGATTGTCGTGCGCATTATTTCTTTAATAAATGCTGAAAGTGAGAGTATGCCACAGCAATAAAAGGTGAATTTATTTTAGGGGTTCTTGCACATCTTTAATATCGGTAATAAGAGTTGTGGAGGGTGCAGTAGGTTGTAAAATATGGGCAAAATGTATTGCATATGTGTTAAAAACTGTTTAAAGATGTGTAGAAATACACATTTTTATCTAAATTGCAGAGGGTTGGGGTTTTCTAGAGTCTGAAGAGAATGTTGTCTCAACTCAGGTGCTGGACAGCCTGGCTGATGGCATGGCATTTGGTGCTCTTGAAGGCTGTAAGGAGTGCCAGGGCCAGCTGGTGTTTAAAGGAGACTCGTATTACTGTACAGGAGACATTTCCGCCTGGACAAAGTGTGTGTTCAAAACCAAAACTCCTTCACGCAAAGACTGGGTCATCCCTAAGGTGGGTCATTATGTTTCAGCAGCATTTCTTCACTCTTTGCTCAGTGCAAGTATCGTTATAAAGCTTTTCCTTTGAATGTTCCTATAATTAACAGAAAATCTACTTTCAGCATCACTTCACTTGTATTTTTATCAGTTCACACATACATAATGGATGTTCACATCAGCAAAAGGGGCTGAAAGTCTTGGTGTCATCGTGTTCTTGAAAAACATCCAGTGCGGGCTTCCCCTATCGGTCTGATAGTAAACAACACACTCGCCTTGGATTTTCATTTCCATTTTACAATCTCACATGTCGTTTCAGGAATTCCACGAAGTCCCTTTTCTAAAAAAGTTTAAATTCAAGCAGCAGGACAGGGTTTACCCCAAGGAGGCTCCCGCACAAACTCTGAAACCAGTGAAAGCTGAACCTCTGGCGAGTGCTTCTAGCGCTCCCACTGAGCGACTGCAAGAACAGGCACCTTCAGGTCAGAGAACACCGAAAATCTGTTTTAGGACTCCATGAATTAATATTTAAATATCCTCTTATGTATAGTGTCCTGCACAGGTTTTTTAATCCCTTGAACCTTTTCATATTTTGTGTGTTTAATTGTTATTTTCTGTTATAGACAATGCAAAGTAACACATAACTGTGAAGTGGGAGGAAAGTGATAGATGGTGTTCAATTTGGACAAAGAAAAACCAGGAAAGTGTGGCAGGCTGCATTTATAGCCCTCCTTTATTTTGATACTCCTAGAAACAGTCAAGCACAACCAGTGTGGTGGGGATGCTTTGCTTTAGCAGGGACAGCGAAGCTGGTCAGAGTTGATGCCAAGAGTTAAATACTGAGCAATCCTGGAAGAAAACTGGTCTAAGGCTGCGAACGACTTGAGACTGGGAAGAACCTTTACTTTTCCAGCAGGATAACAACCCTAAACATACATCCAGAGCTAGAGTACAAGAATTTAGATTAAGGCAGCATGTGCTTGAATGGCCAAGTCAACGCCATGGATCCGTTTCCTTCCACCTTCCAGTCTGGGATTTCATTTGCTCTATTTAAATGAATTATTGTTTGGAACGTGAATAGCAAGTTATGGAAATCGTTGTATTGAAAATGTTCTCTATCTTTTATTAAATAGACAAACCCCTAACTGGTATGAAGCTGCTGGCTGTTGGCAAGTTATCCAAAAACAAAGATGATCTAAAGGCGGCTATGGAGGAACTGGGTGGTAAAATGACCGGCACAGCCAATAAAGCCTCTCTTTGTCTCAGCTCTAAGAGTGAGTAATAATTTACCTTGCCCTGTGGCACTCAGAAATATAAGCTTTAATGGGATATTGTTGGATTTCAACAAATTTTCTTGTAATCATTCTTCCAGAGGAGGTGGAGAAGATGAGTAAGAAGATGGAGGAAGTAAGAGATGCAGGCGTGCGTGTCGTCTCTGAGGATTTCCTCACAGATATCAGGTCATCAGGCAAAGCTCTTCAGGAGCTGGTGTCTCTACACGCCATCTCACCCTGGGGTGCAGAAATTAAATCTGAACCTCAGGCTCCAACTGTGTCCTCCAAATCTGGAGCTCTGGCTGCTAAGAGCTCCGGCAGGGTGAAGGAGGAGGAGGGTAAGTGATGCTCGCTGTGGTAGTAATTAGCTGTGAAAGTGCTACAGGAGGGTTATTTAGTCATTATTAGGTGAAGTTGTCAACATAGGTAACAAATATTTATTTTCTACAATTTTAACCCCATAAATGCCAGTTTTAGCTAATAATGATGGCATTAACTGAGCCTAAGTATCAAAAACTGGCAGCAATATTGATTCACATTCATTTTTAATTGAAGTTGTGCACAAATTGCTCCATGTGTCCATTGGACTCAAAGAAGTTATTTTATCGATTGACAAAGAAATGTATATTTTATCATTATAGCATTATGTGTTTTATGAATCCCATTATTTGGAATATCTTTTTTAAAAATTACCCAAAATATTTGGAAAAAAATTAAATAAACCAAAGATAAAATTGAAGCTTGTCTTTTTTTGAGGGGAAAAGAATACATTTCCCAGGACTCATGAGGGTAAATATACAATGGAACAAGTTTAAGAATGAGACTAATTAAATCCAAATAATTACAGGTGGTAGCAAGGCCAAGAAGATGAAGCTAACCGTCAAGGGTGGAGCTGCTGTGGATCCAGACTCAGGTAAGCATAAATTCCCTGGACTCCAACTATAATTTTTGTCTACTCTTTCCCCCTGACTTTAACGGATATTTTTTCAGGTCTGGAAAATAGTGCCCATGTCCTGGAGCAGAATGGGAAGATGTACAGTGCTACTTTGGGTCTTGTGGACATAGTCAGAGGAACCAACTCATATTACAAGTTGCAGCTGCTGGAGGATGATGTACATAAGAGGTAATGTCCCTGTTTTTGTAGTGCAATAATCTCACAACTAGGTACATACGGTGCTTTTTTGGCTATTATTTCCTCTTCCCGACTACTTTAGCCCATGTGTTCGTCTGTCCTGTGTTTGTAGATACTGGGTTTTCAGGTCTTGGGGCAGAGTGGGCACCACCATCGGAGGCAACAAGTTGGACAAATTCCACGACAAGAACTCTGCGCTGGATAATTTCCTCTCTGTTTATAAAGAAAAGACTGGGAACGATTGGGGGACATCCAACTTCACTAAATATCCCAATAAGTTCTACCCTCTGGAGATTGACTATGGACAGGTACCAACACAGACCCACAAACCTTAAAAACAAACCTTACAGCACAGTTTGAGACTGAGATTTTCTTCTCAGGATGAGGAGGCAGTGAAACGGCTGACAGCCTCTGCTGGCACCAAGTCGAAGCTGGACAGACCCGTTCAGGATCTGATCAAGATGATCTTTGATGTGGAGAGCATGAAGAAGGCCATGGTCGAGTTTGAGGTAAGGTGTTAGACATATTTATTTATTTATTTATTTGCCTAATTTCATCCTTTTTTTTCTCAGCAGAGATGTAAAAATCCATTGCTGATGCTGTTTTGCAAAGTCATTCCTGTTTTTCTGTCTATACTGCAAACTAGAGATGCTTTTACAATTAACGAGCTCTTTCTATTGTTGTTCTGTTTTCAGATTGACCTCCAGAAGATGCCTCTTGGCAAGCTGAGTAAGAGACAAATCCAGAGCGCCTACGCTCTTCTGACTGAAGTCCAGCAGGTTGGTTATCAACAGTAAACATCAGTCTGCATTCAGTATCTTCCTTATAAGGCATTATCAATCTATTGCATCTGTTGGTTTGTATCATTGATTGTCAGATTTCTTTCCTGATCACGCACCACTCCGTTGAAACGTATCTTATATTACTATTATTTGTTTTTATAGGCGGTGTCGGCTAGCGTACCTGAGGCACAGATACTGGATCTCTCCAATCGCTTCTACACCCTCATTCCTCATGACTTCGGCATGAAGAAACCTCCCCTACTCAACAACCTGGACTACGTTAAGGTGAACACTCTAATATGCTGTCCCAATCATCTTCCCTTCACATCTCTCTGGTAAGATCAGCTCTGAGTTCAGAAGGAAACGCACATTTTACATACGTTACTGCCCAGGCTAAAGTTGAGATGTTGGACAACCTGTTGGATATCGAAGTGGCCTACAGCTTGCTGAGAGGAGGAGCTCAGGACAATGAGCACGATCCCATCGACATCAACTATGAGAAACTCAAAACTAAGATTGAGGTATGAAGTAAAACGTGTTCTAATAAATCTCCTGTGGTCTGAGAACGACACGTAACACATTGATAACCCACAGGTTGTTGACAAGACCACGCAGGAGGCTGAAATCATCATGCAATACGTTAAGAACACACATGCTGCTACACACAACACCTACACTCTGGAAGTGCAAGAG